>APFE030076824.1:542906-560190 GCA_000404065.3 Pinus taeda
AAAGGATAAAATCACACAAGGAAGCTTATCAGTCAAGGGTGCGGAAGTGATAACCCATCCCTCTAGAAACTGATGGAAAGGAAATTAGAGCATGGACCATAGGTCTGGGAGCTAGGCAGCGACTGCTGAGGCTCACTACAGCCTTAGACCTTCTCTCACACCAAAGCAGCAAATGCAAGTAAGAACGACAAAAAGTAAAATAGAACAGCAAATGGAAAATGGAACAACAAGTCTAAAATGGAACGGCCGTAAATGGAACAACAAACTAGAATTAAAGGAATCTGAACAGCAAACTTTAATTAATGGAAATGAACAACAGCAAAGCGAAATTAATAGCAATCTTTACTCTGAGAATAAATTGGACAGCACACAGAAATAGAACAACATTGATTAATGATAGGATATGAAACAATGCTGGAAAGCAAGACAATAACTTAACACACGGCATACCTCAATAGTAATCTGATCTTGGTAATTCAATTGTCAGTCTTAGTTATAAATAATACGACTGTCTTTTAGCACGGAGCAGCAACGTTCATAGATTCAACAATCGCAAGGAAATATAATTCTAAGATGAATTCAATAATACCAATGGTCAAATGTTACAACATAGACATTCCATAATTAAATCGCAATGGTATCCGGTAAAAACCATTTATACCAGCAATTAAAGAAACAGCAATGCGCTGCAAAGTCAATATGATATTTCTGTCTCAGAAAACGATATCACTTAGCAGATCAAACGTAACAGAGCTGTGTTGTAAAATAATAAAACAAATCAGATTACCGAATCACGTTGATGAGCAAACCACACATAAAACAAGAAGATAATATACAACAGCAATTGTAAAGATGTGATACACAACAGCAGCAGCGTACTCCACCAGAGGCTGGGCCCTTAGCCGCCAACGGACGCTGCTGGATTACTTCAGAAGGAAAAGAGTGAACAGCAACGCCCAGATTATGTATAAATCATTAAATGGTGAAATCATTACAATAGTTGAAGCTTTGAGACTTACGGCATAAAACAATCCTTCCTTCCTCCTATCCTATCATGAATCCTTGCTTCTGAATCTCTAATTCAAATCATCAATTCTCCATCATTCGAATCCCCAAAGTCATCCTGAAGTCATCCTGAAGCCATCCTGAAGCCATCCCCATCTCTGATCTCTGTTTTCATTTAAATAGAGAGATCAGAGAGAAGTTACAACAAAAGATAAGTACAACATGATTTGTTTTACAAAATTGGATTGATTCTAACCAATTGATCAACAAGAAAATATATTTCCTTCCATCTCTCAACAAAAGAAAGACGAATTTGGCTTTGCAGCTGAGATTTGGAGGACGGCCACAACAACAAATCTGAGAAAATTGTGCTCAAAGAACCCTGTGTTTCTCTCTGTACAAGCCGAATTTGGGCAAACCGTTCTTCAATAAAGTTAATTGGGCCCGTTTTGGACAAAACCCATGTTCCAGATTCTTCTCCATTTGCTCAGAATCTCAACCGTAAAACTGTCACTCCTTAATCCAGCGAATTTTTGAGTTGACACTTTTAAAAATCAAATCTTCAATCTGGAAGTTACCTTGGAGGCTAAAAATGGTGAATAATGTTATAACCAACTTATTAGAACTATCATTGATAAAATAATTCATAATCATCAATTTATTAGAAATAAAGGAGAATAAATAATATTCATCCATAAGATCATAAATCATTTATAAAATGGATTTAAATGATAAATTATAACAAATGATATGATGAAGAATAGTGGAAATGGGCGGGATAAGTGTTCAAGGTGATAATAATAATGGCATATTAACGGCCCAACATTATGTTTTTCTTAACAATTTTTGTGTTTCGCAGGTAAAGACTCTTGTTCCAGGATTACAAAGAAAAAGCATGCATATAATTAGAAGACAAATATGAAGATCACATCAAATTACATTACCATGTGACATAAAATATAAAAGGATTTATTGTTGAAAAACACAGTAAAAACATGAAATGCATAGTAAAGGTAAAAAGACACAGTAAAGGCTACTAATCAAGGTCAAAGGATATTCATAGAGTTTAAAGAGTATCAAATGAATGATCAAAATGAAGGAATCAACCAGCCTAAAGGATACAAACAATTTAGCAGCTTAAAGGGAAAAATATCAAACAACAAAGCCAGCACAACCTGAATAAAAGGGACAACAAGAAGCAGTTCAATGGTTTCCCATATCTTCTTGCATGAAGATCTTTCCTTTCCTAGAATAAATCTCAATCAGTTTTAGGGATTTTCTTAGTTTCATTCTTGTATTTATAATTCTCTTCTCAAGTTATTATACGTTCAAAGTTCAAGATTCATTGTTCATTGCTTGTTAAGTTGTGACTGTTCATTCTACTTTGAACCTGGTTGCACCTTTGAAGGAAGCATTTCTAGACACTTGATGTACTCAGTTTTTCTGGAACCTTAATACAAAGCAAAGGATTCTAAATTTGGTTTTACACAGTTTGTGTTATCCTATAAGTTTTTCCAGTTATCAATCACTATGTTTTTCTTCATATGCCTATGACTTATAGAGATATCTAGGTAGGAATAATTGTGTCTCAATTTATTCCTATAAGCTCTTGAAGTGATCATCTATTAAGAGAATGGATTAGTGAACTATTTGTTTTGCTAATCCCCTCTAATCAATAAATCATCAACATCTTTTGTAAGCTTAAGTATACTACCTTGAACCTTTGGAACGTAGTTTAGAAGGTTTTCACACTTATGATTGTTCTGTTTTACAGTCTGGAAACTGTGATAATCATATTATTTTCTATCTTCTTCTCACCACTATTTTGATATATATCACTTTGTAAAGCTTTATATCATCTCTTTGCTGAGATATTAATATTATCCAAAGGATTAAGTCTTTTTATTCTACATATGTCTTGATTCATTGGTCTTCCAAAACTAAAACCAAAAACCCCAAAACAATTATTTGAGATTCTCTGGCATTCGTAGCTAACCTACTACCATATCAGAGGTACAACATTGTCCATCCATCAAGGTCATGTTGGCTTCATGAATCATACTCTTCAGTCTCTGATCTAGATCCCATGGGGTCTCACCTAGAAGCATCATGATTTCCTTAAACCTAATAATTGATTGTGTCTCTGAATTTTGCCTACTAAATTCCCTATTCAATGTGGCCTGGATATCTGAAATCTCCGCATTTGGATGGTCATTAGAATGATTAATGTACCATGTCAGTGCACGATCCTTTAACATGCTTACCAGTGTTTCCTTCTTTATATTGTCATCCATGACTCCTTCTGCTTCCCATATAGTTTTTACCACAAACCAAAATTGGTTTCGATCTTCATTCCCTACTCCTCTGAATACCCGTAGTTTTATCATGCTCGCCATATTGAACTGTGGTGGTGGCGAAGGTGGTGTGGGTGGAGATGGAGGTGAATATGGTGAGACTGGTGGTGGTGTATTTGGAGGTGTTATGCGCGGAGTTCACTGCCTTATCAGACTGATCGCGCTTCTCGAAGAAACTTTCGTGAGCTCTTCCTCACCTTCCGGCCAAGGCAAAATCAAGGGGCTATTTTCTATCTCTACGTGACCTTCATTTTGTTATGAAACCAGCTCACAAAAAGTTAGAAAAGATAATTGAACACCTTAGAATTCAGCCTCTTCGAGGGGGCAACCTCCTTTACATTACACAAATGAATAATTCTTTGATGATTCAAATGACAAAACCTCCTTTCTATATTTAGGAGTCTAAGGAATCACAATATAACCCAACCGGCCTGATAATAATAATATAAAGCCACAAAAATAACAATAGAGGGATTCTATAGGGCACAGTAATAACAATACGGGGACAATAGGTGCACAATAATATTAATAAAGGATACAACTACAATAGTAATGGGGTAATCACTAGTATTATAGGAACCTAACATGCCCATCACGTCATATTTAAAAGAAAGTTCTAAGGCTAAAGCAGTGGAACATCATATCAAACATCAAAAACAAGTCCTCCAACTCTTAAAGGATAACCTCGTGTTGGCACAGAATAGAATGAAACAATAGGCAGATCAACATCGCAACAAAAGAAGTTTTGATGTAGGTGATTGGATATTCCTATGGCTACAACCACATAAACAAATGTCCCTCAGGCAAGCTAAGAAGGATAATAAATTATCACCAAAGTATTATGGTCCGTACAAGGTGTCGCAAAAGATTGGTATGATGGCATACAAATTGGAGCTTCCTGCAACGTCTCGAGTGCACCCAATTTTTCGTGTTTCATGCTTAAAGAAGGTTATATACGACAAGCTCCCAGTTCAAACAATATTGCCAGAACTTAACAAGGAAGGAAAAATTATATTGGAACCGGAAGTAGTCACAGAAACAAGAACTCATCAGCTACGAAATCAATCATTTTCGGAGTATCTCATCAAGTGGAAGAACTTATCCGCTAAATATTCCACATGGGAGGACGAGAATTTTATACAGAAGCATCTAGAACTACTCAAGTCTTGAGGAAACTACTTTTTTGAAGGAGAGGGCCATGTTAGGTCCCTATAATACTAGTGATTACCCCATTACTATTGTAGTTGTATCCCTTATTAATATTGGTGTGCCCATATTATCCCCATATTGTTATTACCGTGCCCCATAGAATCCCTCTATTGTTATTTTTGTGGCTTTATATTATTATTGTTAGGTCGACTGGGTTATATTGTGACTCCTTAGACTCCTATATATAGAAAGGACGTTTTGTCATTTGAATCATCATGGAATTGTTCATTTGTGTAATGTAAAGGAGGTTGTGCCCTCGAAGAGGCTGAATTCTAAGGCATTCAACTATCTTTTCTATCTTTTTGTGAGTTGGTTTCATAACACATTTCTATAGATCCTCCCACTTCACATAGCCCCAAACATCAATTTATTTGCATAACCCCCTTTTCACATAATAGCATTTTAATCCATGTGTTCAAATATTTAATGTACTTACCTCGCGGTTCTTTGAGGAGGAGTCATTTCACCTCGCTGTAGCTGACTGTCGTGTCTACCGCGAACTCAGTGATAAATCCTCCTATAATTCGATCGAGCCAATGGTCTAGAGCACACATGATCTTATCTTCTAATGCTTCTAGTCTGCACACCAATTCTAGATTCCATACAATTGGTTTGTCGAGCCTACACCTTCCCTAACTGTTTCCTAACTTCACGATCCACTCATACAACTCAGAGGGGAAGGATGCAAAGAAAATTTCATGGATTTTCATATATAAGTATAACTCTAACCACTATTCCTTTGATACTTGCAGGTTCCTATTTTCCTATGCCTCGAACTCATGAATCTTTTTGTCCAACCACCCTTCAATTTCTTTCTTCATCAAATTATAGTGACACAACATCATACATCCCTTATGCAGATCCCAGTCCTGGCAACGGAACCATTTGTTTGCTTGTTGGGGCCTAACCCAGGTTCGGAGGTGATTTAGCAAAACAAATCTCAATACTACTGGCCCTTTTAGCAATAGTCTGTGGAGCACGGACTGAAGTCTCACCTAAAGTAGTATGGGAGGGTGCTAGAACCAGGTTTCCGCACCCTGGGGATGTCTGATGGGTTCAAGTGGCCTGCGGTTCGACCTTGTGCACATGTCACTGCTCACACTTACCTGTACCTCACAACCAATGATGTTGTCTTTTCAAAGCCCTACTCAAGGGCCGAACATCATTATTATCCAAGTCCTTACTATTAATCCTATCTTAGTTGATTAACTGAGCTTATTTGTATGCTTTCAGTTATACTTAACCATATTTACATTTCATACAAGTGTGCGTAGTAAATAAATAGTATGATTGCAATTCATATTCAACAGATAATAACCCAAGACAGATACACGTAATTCAGATAAAACTTCTCTTTTTTATTCTCTTACTTCGGTTATAGACTCTATTCCACCGTGCACACTCAGCTGCAGGGATCCGCACACTCAGCTGCGGACAACTAGGCCTCTGCACACTCAACTGTAGAGCCTTCTCCTACTCTATGACCCAAGACACACTTAGACTCTTCTTCTATGCTTCACTATTTCATTTTATCTCTTAGATTCTATTATCCTTTTACAACTCAGAGCCTCGTTCTATTTATATAATCCCATGGTCCGCAAACCATGGGTAGGATGACATTACATTCAAACTTAGGGCAGATTGCCCTATGACTCTAAAATATATTTCATGCCTGCAATTCACAGAGCTTACAATAATATCAACTCAAAACTTGGGCTTTGATCCCCAAAACATGATGTGGGGGGATTCCATGCCCAACACCTTAGACATTATTCTTCTGGTCATGACACCCAATCGCATGGATAATGATGTTGTGAGAGAGGCTAGAGCCTTGTAGTAGCTCTCATCATGACCTTATGAGAGAGATTGCAACTGTTTCCTCTCTATTCTCTGCTTGCAATTGGGGAATCATTTTGGAGTTTCATGGTTCCTAGGAGATCAATTTGACTCATCACTTATTCGAGTTGGCCAGGGATTCTCATTGAGAATTTTCCATAACTTCTCGTCATCCTAAGCATCTAAATTCATCCTCTTATGAGCTATCTTCATTCTATTTATATTGTACCACTTGAGAGGGTCAGGCTATTAAGAGTCTTGAGTATATGGAGTTTATTCTTAAACTTAAAATTCCATTTGAGAGAGATAGAGTATGTGAGGGTCATCTTGTTGGAGCCCGTGTTTTATCTATTGTAGTAGGGAGAATCTACCGGATTTTGGAGAGGTGACCTGAGTGAAGGTATATTTTTACTTTGATCTTGGATTAATATAAATTCATGTTCATTCCCTATATCTACATGTTTGCAGCAATAATGTTTACTATTTATGTGATGTTTTCAGCTAATGATTTTCCAAGTAAGACCATGTGTCATCCTTAAATGTCTAAGATTGTGTGCAGGTATTGAGATCGAGTGTGGACAAATTAGATCATTTGAATAGAGCGTTGAGATTATGCAACAAACTAAAAACCCTTCACTGATCTACAACGAGGCCAGATGCATGATTTTTCTTTATAACATCTAGATCAGTTTGTATGATGCATGTGTCAGCATTGGGTTGGGATCAATATATCTATCCATTAGCCACTTTCCTTTTGTTTTTTGGTGATCCTTTCAGATAGAGGATTGTGGAGCAATATCTCCTTGCATAATTCATTGCAACAATAAGAGGACTAGGATATATCGGCACCATAGGAAGTATCTCAGAATCCCTAGGAGGCTAGTGAGACATCAACAAGACTAGCAAAGAAGATGAAAAAGGGGGTAAAGGGGGCAAATACAGAAGAGAACCTAGAAGAATAATTTGTTGCTACTTTATTATCCCTAAGCACCCCAACAAAGTCTAATGTAAGAAAAACAAGAGAACCTCCTCTTTATTTCAAGAGATGGAAAAGTAGTAGAATAAAGCTCACTAGAAAACCTTAGCCACCATCTCCCACTTTCATTACCATTTCACGTAGCCCTGTAGAGGGAGGACCTTGATAGGAAGAAGAAAAAAATTTAATAATAACTTCTACATCACTTAAAAGGAAAGAACTATGGGATTAGATAGAAGGAATAAGCACTCAAGATACAATATTTCCATAACAAGCCACAGTTCCACATGAGAAAGTTGTAGAGTTACAGGAGAAGAATACAGAGCTAAAAGAGAAGAATATATATCTACAAGAGAAAAATGAAAAACCATAGGAGTAGGCTACAGAGCTATAAGAACCAAAATATCATCCATATCTCTCTTATCATTACTCTTTGATTGAGGCAGGAAATGTGCTCCCTATCCACCTTGCATCAGTCCTATTCTGTGAGGTAGAGGTAGAGAGGGGTAGAACCTATAGGTGGATGCATATTGCAAAATCTAAAGGTGTTGCTAATGTTGGCATCATGGAGGAGAATATGAAAAATATGGGAGAAGAAATGGACAACCTAAAATTTCATGAAGCTAACATAATAGATCATCTAGATAAAGAAAACAAGAAGTTGAGGACCTAGCTACAAGAAACACAAAATTTGTTGTAGGAAAAAGAAAATGATATTGCCACTATGGCCAATCTCTCCTTGAAAGCTATAATTATGATAACCCCTCAAAGACTTATCCTCTCTTTTTAAAGGATTGGTGGTGCCAATATCATATTAATAAATTGGCATAAAAAGGTTCCTTTCCCATGCATGATGTAAGACAGCCCACTGATTTTTTCCTCAGGTGCAAAATTGAGGATAAGGCCAAAATTGTAGAATTCTACATCCATAACCTAGCAGTTCCTAACATGAACACCTAGGACACAAACTCTTAGTTGGATGATGCATAATTGATGGCCCTAACCTCATGGATAAGCCATGAGGAAATCAAGGTAAAGTAGGTCAAGAAATTATTAGCCAAGGAAGTAAAAGGACCATTATGGGTCAATAGAAAGCTTCGATCCTCAAATCTCCTCATCATCAATCATAATATCATTTTAGAATATCCTAATCCAATATTAATCTACAAGGAAAGGTAGGAAAAGGACATCCTCCATCTTGAGGATACCTTTAATATATCGACTAAGGAATCTTACATGCATGCCAAAGGATAGGGCACACATTGCCATATAGTTTGAGGATGAGAGAATAACATTCACCTAAAAGGTTAAGGAAAGCACTAGAAAAACCCCCTTTGTATAAGAGAATCATTTATCTACTTGGATTCCATTGGATTAGACTCAATTTAAGTTCTCACTTACTACTGAGCCTATAGGAGCATCAGAATCCAGAGGAGGAGACAAGGGAATGGAATTAAATTGAGGAAAACATAGGTTTCCATCCAACAAGGGCTACTATATTTGACACAACATGGGATGTCAAGTGGACCATATGGAGGATGAATGAAGAGAAGTAGAAAAAGGGTGATGAATAGGTTGCTCAGAGGATGATCAATAGTTTCAATAAGTGGGTATAATGAGCCTCCCAAATGGATACAACTTAAGGCCCATCTTACCTTTCCTAGGTGTTAGTGTCTAGGAGTCACTACTGATAAAATGTAATCTTTCCATGTGATTGATAGGGTCTTAGGTCAAATTATTATATTTTCAATTAAAATTTGACATGTATTTTTAATGTCAAATGAGTCTAGAGTCATGTCCAAGGTGTCATTACAACTCCCTCCATTTTCAAGGTCATAAAATGTCATCATGGTCATGTCATGATTCCTTGTTATAGGTCATCAAATGAGTGTCTTGGTCATCATTTTGGTAATAAAATCATAAACATGCATACTTTAAAAGGTTCAAAGTTACAAATCATGGTTTAAGTGGCAGGTCCCTATACTACTAGTGTACCCCCTTATTGTTATTAGTGCAACCCCTTTAATATATTATTGTGCCCATATAGTTCCTATGTTGTTATTATTATGCCCCATAGAAACCCACTATTAGTATTGTTTTGCCCCTACAATATTATTATTATGTAGACTCCGATTGTATTGGGACCCCTTAGACTCCTATATATAGAAAAGATGTCTTCTCATTTGTATCATGTTGGTGTCCAAGTGTGAATACCTATTCAACCCCTTTCCACATTTAATTTATCAGTCCAGGTGCATACTTTGTTTCAAGGTAACGCGCAAAATATATGCAAGTAGCAATGACATAATCAATCGCCAATCTTAGATTAAGTGAAAAAATTAACAAAAGAACCGCTGTGATAGTAATAAGAGTAAATTTCATAACTATAAAAATAAATCACAACAATTAATTAAAATATTGTAACAACAATCGAATTAGATCAACACACATGAAATAACAACACACAAAAATAACACAAGACCTTATCAGAAGAGTGCACCCAACTCTCTAAGTAGGGTTGTGATGGATTCACAGCTTATAGAGAGAATAGAAAAATAACTTGCATTCAATTAATTTAACAGTCTTTTGTTACAATCTCCATCTCTTGCACGACTAACCCTGATTCACAGCATTGAAACCTTTCTTATACAATATGCAGAGAAAATTGTCTCTCAATATGGCAGCTAATGTCTATCATTATACAATCATTACAACGGCCAACTAGTTGTCAAGACAAAGACAAGAAAGGTCTGGAATAGGCATGGAATCCATTATGTTGTTACAACACTTGCTGATATGATGTTGGAAGCTCGAAATCACTTATGTGTTTTGCACCTGTAACATTTGACCACCAGATTTGCGGAAATGGAAAAATTAGTAACTCGCATAGGAAAATATCCATGGCTATTACTTCATTAACTAAACATTCCATGAAGGAAATCGATGATGGTTTACCTTATGCATTTACAACAATTAGTGAATATAAATGATACAAAGGGGTGAGAGAGAGAGAGTAAAAATGGAGGGAAAAGGTATGCAAATTTGGCACCCAACATCTCCCCCCAACTGGTATTTCTACATGTCCTCATGTAGCTCATCGTCTCTTCATATCTGGGTTGTACCAACTGTGGTCAGTGTGCAGCTAAGCAAGGTCATATTCCTTCGCCATATATGTCCCTGGAGGTTTATATCATTTTGTCATAAGGACATCCTTCCACCAATCATTAATCACATTGTATGTTGGAGTGTAATGCTCTACTGGTAGCCAAATGAGGGGAAACTGAAACCTTAGCCCCATCCACTGGACCCCATAGGTATGAATGCATGCAACAAAATGTGGCACCCTTTCTAATGCTCGTGCAAAATTGGGTGCCCCAAAAGGCTCCCAGTTTCTGAAAGGTGATGATGAGATCATCCATCCTCTTGGGCAACTATTGAGGGCTTTGCTCTGAAAGTGACTATCTTTCTGACACAGAGGTCAGCACACCATCTTTGTGTTTCCAACATTCATTCCCTAGACCCCCCAATATGTAGAAAGGTGGAGTTCTTGTTATAAATAGTCACTGACTAACCATTCTCCCTCCTTATTATCAATGGATTTATAGCTTGATTTTATTCAAATGTATCACAAGCCTTCCTCTATTTAACCTGGTTAATGGTGTAGGAGGTAAAGGCTCTCAGGTGAAAATCTCCCACGAATAGAACCAGGTTGAAGCTCTTGTCATCCTTCAATAAGTAATCGTGCATGTAGATCTCACGCATCAAGTGTTGGTTCTCAATATCATGGATTCTTATAATACACAGGAATTGTATTGGATCCCCGATCTCATGGCTAATGTCCATGAAGATTCTTTCAAGGTAGAAGAAAAAGAACTTCTCATGAAGAAACAAAGCGTAATTATGGGCAAGAAACTGGCAGGCCATTACATATTTTGCTAGGGTAAACATTTGTTCCTTATCTGCCTTCCACACCTATATCTCCCCTTCTAAATCCCTTATATTTCTTTGTCTTTTCTCTTGCCTCTATTTTTCTTTGTCCAACTAGTCTACATACTTGGTGACAATCGCAGTAGCCTACTCTCAGACCCTCATTGTCTCCTTCTTTTGTTCATTCACAATAGATTTCCATATTTGAATTTCATCCACTAAGAAGAATTCTCATGTCTCAAACAATTGTTCTACAGGACCAATCTATGTAGCAGCAGAAGTCATGGGAACATTTTCTATCTATACGGCTACTAAGGAGACCTTAACCTTGGGACTTACAGCCTTCCATTTATATTTCTTTACCTTCCTCTTCAGCCAAGATACCTGCATTCTCAACTTTCGAACCTCCATTGTTAACAGTGTGGTCTCTCCAAACTGAAGTTGATACATCTCCTTGAGAGGTTGTCTCCTTCTCTCACACTATTCTACCCACTCTTGTTTAATAGTAAATTCATTTCCCAGCCCTGCAGCTGGTTCAGGAGGTGGCGGATTTCCCTTAGAGGCATCGGTTGGTTCCTTCATCAATTCTTCCTTACTTGGTTTCATGTCCTCGAGAGCACTTTCTTCCTTAACTTGTCTCATTTTGTGAACGTTTGTCGCCTGGACACTGCCTTTGTTGATTTCCCCTTGCTCCAATCCTACTGTAAAAATTTATTTCTTGACTTGTCCTTTAGGAAACCCCTACTAGGAATCCACAGGTAATGAGCCAAAAAAGTTTGCAGCCTCCTTCAAGTTGATGTACTCCAATATGGGAGGAACAATAATTTCTTGTGTTGAATCATGGGAGGAATGAACCTTCCTCACTCCTCTTGGCATTGTGGCCTGAAACAGAGAGTGGGGAATGTCCTCCACCAAGTCGATATCGGTCCCGCCTGCGACTTCTAATTATTTTTCCTCTTTGCCTTCATTCCTCAATTGGGTCATTCCTTCTTCATGTGGTGCCTCTTATCCTATGGTTGATGCTAGTTCTTGTGGAACAACGTCAACCTTAGGATTTTCCTACCCTAACTGAGCTAGTGCTGGTTCTTGTGTAGCACTCCCACTCATTTCAACATCCACATTTGTTTGGGCAAGTGATGTTGGTCCTCGTGTAACAACATCACTTGCCACCTCTTTGAGCAGAACTTCTTCTCCTTATGCTTCATTAATGAAAGTTGATTCCTTCAAAAGAGCATCGACTCCATCTATTGTCTTCATATCCCCTTCGATAGATTCCACAGGTGAGGTTGGTTCTTGTGTAACAACCCCAACTATATCACCAATCATATCCTCCACTTCCATTTCTGCAATAATAGGCTCCGCAGAAGGTGTTGGTTCTTCTGTGACAGCCTGGACTATGTCACCAACTGTTTCTTCCACTTCCACTTCCATGTTTGCAATAATAGGTTCCACAATTTCTTCCACTTCCATGTATGTATTAACAGGTTCCACAGCCGAGGCTAGTTATTATGTGACAGCCTTGAATATGTCACCAATTGTTTCTTCCACTTCCACTTCCATCTCTTCTGGTTCCTCTTCTTCTTTGTCCATGTCCTCAGGTTCTTCCTCTCTTCTTGTTGTACCAGCAGGGGACGTCAGTCCTTCCTCTGATCCTTCCAGTTCTTGCTCTCCTCTTGTTTTACCCATAGGAGATCTTGGTTCTTCCTTAAGCTCTTCTTTCTCTCCTGTTGTACCAGCAGGAGATGCTTGTTCTTCTTTAGGCTCTTCTTCCTCTCTTGTTGTACCAAGAGGAGATGTTGGTTCTTACCCCTCCAATTCCTCTCTAGTAGCTATAACAGCTGCCACTTCCTCCTCTGTCATCTTGAGGAATTGTGCCCAAGGTACTTACAACTGGGTCAATGCATTCATGACCAATAGTTGAACCAACCCATGGTTTTTGAGGACTGCCAGCACTTGGCGTGAGCATCAAGCGACTATGCCATAAGTTGAAGACTCTTCATCAAGAAGAAAGGCATATTAAGAGAATGAACTTGTGCCTGTGGAAATCAAAGGTGGGCTAGAATTTTGAAGTGGTATTTGAACATGGTTGTGAATCGCTCCTTATAGGTTGTATATTTTATAACAAAGCCTGCTACCTCACCCCATGGATGCGGAAAGGACTTATGGTCATACCCCCTTCCCTTCAGAACAACTCTTTCTCCAGCCTACAAAAACAATTTCAAGAATTTGGGCAACGGAGCCTTTCTTGAGAACCACTCCTATCGTTGTTTTGTTAACCCACTAACTTATGCAATGGCCTCTTCTGTGAAAGGGATTTATAATCCTTTAGCCCCCAAGCAATTCTCTTCCAAATTCATCATGAACTCTACTATGATCCCCTCATATAACCCCTGCAACCTATTGAAATAAACATCCCATCCTACCTCTACAATGATTTGCTATACATCTGCATTGCTATAGACCAAGGTTGTATCCTTTGGTTCATGACGCAAAGCTATTCCACCCATCCTATAGAAACTATAACATCACTTTGGACGTAGCTGAGCATTTGGAGGAGTGACAATGAAAAACTTCTTTTAGTAACAACATGGTAAAAAAAATGAATAAGGTGGGACGATGGTAAAACAGTGGGTAATTTCTCGGGAAACAAAGAGAATCATGTTGGATTATGGTGGATGTGGTGAATGGTATGGTAATTATTATGCATTAGATGAGAAGGTACATATTTCAAATCCCGTTCCATGCCAATGATTATGTGGAGTAATTATGGAAATCGTGGAGTGTACCATCGCACAAGGTTTAATGATGGTAATGGTTTAATCATTAGTGCATTTTCAATTACGTCATTGTTTAATTATGATAGCACCCCCAAACTTATAATTAGCCATCCGCAGCATGTCAATGTCTTGTCCATGGAATATTTAATTAAATATGTAAAAGTAAATGGAGATGTACCTGGCGACCTACCTGATAGTTGGTAGAGTAAAGGCGGAGTAAAACCAACTGAGGAGTAGCAACATCGGTGGAGTAATAACAACCGAAGAGTAACAGTATCAGTGGAGTAACAACATCAATGAAGTAATAGCCACTGAGGAGTAATAGTATCCATGGAGTAACAACAACCGAGGGGGTAACAACACCCAATGAATAACAGCACCCAATGAGTAACAGCATCTGAGGAGTAATAGCACCCAACGAGTACCAGCATCTAAGGAGTAACAACACCCAACGAGTAACAACATCCAACAAGTAACATCATCTGCATAGGAACAACATCCAAGGAGTAACAACACCCAACGAGTAACAACACCTAAGAAGTAACAACATCTGAGGAGTAACAATACCCCATAAGTAACAACACCTGAGGAGTAACAACACCCAAGTAGTAACAACACCCAATGAGTAATAGTACCCAACTAATAACAACATCCAACAAGTAATAGCATCCGAGGAGTAACAACACCCAAGGAGTAACAACACCCAATACTTAGAAAATTTTCGGGAGTAACAACAAACATTACTTAGAATTTTTTTCTAGAAGATCAGCATTAGTGGAGTGAGTGTCCCCATTACTCAAGAAAATTTTCAGCTCCTCAATTATTGCACCTTGATAGTAGCTCCTACAAAAAGACAAACAAGTGAGTAGTAAATACATTTTATATATATGTGTGTGTGTGTGTGTGTTCGTTCTTTTTTTTTAATTCAAGGGTGCATAGGAGGTATCTTCTGCACCAACAACCTTCAATCAAGATCTTTTAGAGAGATGTTTGATGAAGGCTTCTTTGGAGTTTGGGCAATGGTAGACTCTAACTTGATGTCCATTTAAAATGAAGGAAACATAGGAATCATCGATTGTAATGAATCTGATAGTCCCATTGTCAAATACCACATCAATCTCATATGGCCCTAGCCATCATGAGCAAAGCTTTCCTTTAAAATCCTTAAAGCGGGAATCATACAGTAATTCCCAATTCCCTCTATGAAACACCTTATTTTTAATAAATTTATCTTTCCATATTTCTCTCTGTTGTTGTATGGCGGTAGTTCTTTGGACAACCATTAAACAAATTTCATCGAACTCATATAGTTGTTCCACTCGATGTTTCTAGGCTTCTGAAAGATCTAGTCCTACATCCAAAGCTATTTTGAGTGTGTTGATTTCAAATTCCACCGAGAACAATGAGGATTTTCCATAAACAAGTTCAAATGGTGAAAATCATGTTGTGTTCCACCATGTTTTTCTATATGCCCAAAGAGATTTAGGGAGTTTTTCAACCCAATCCTAGTGATGATTTGCCATAGTCTTAGTGAGAAAGTTTTCCAATACTTTATTTGTGCTCTCCACTTGATCGTTCGCCTGAGGATGATATGGGGTTGTTATCCTATGTTTGATCCCATATTTTTCCAAAAGCTTTTCTATCATGTGTGATGAACTACGCTCCTCCATCTAAAATTATCTCTCTCAGAGTACCATACCTGGCAAAAATTTCTTCAAATAGAAACTCTGAGACAACCTGCTCTGTTGCTTTTGTTACAGCCTTAGCTTCCACCCACTTCATCACATAGTATATGCAGACTAAAATGTGGACTTTCTGACATGAAGGTGGGTTAAATGGACCCAAAAAGTAAATGGCCTATTTTTCGAAAGGCTCAAGAACTACCTATGGTTGTAATGGCATTTCATCTAAGCAACTAGGTTGACCCATCCATTGGCAACTACCACATCTTCAAACATAGTTCTGTGCATCGCTGAATATAGATGGCCAATAATAACCCATCTGTAACACTTTTTGGCCATTTCGTTTGTCTGCAAAATGCCCCCCACAAGGGCCATCATGAGCAGCTCTCAAAACCTCATAGATGTCACTTTATGCTACACAATGACGAATTTATTGATCACCCCCTATATAAAAGAGATATCTTACTATCCATGAGTAATGGGAACTATGATGAATAATTATTCCTTGTTCCTTATATGACAAATGTTGAGGTACTTTTCTTGTAGCCAAATAGTTAGCAATATATACATACCAAGGAGTACTAGTAGAAATTGCAAACAAATGTTCATCTAGAAAGCTATCTTCTGTCAGTTCTCCTTCATTATTAGCATTTAATCTAGACGGAAAATTAGCAACTATGTTATCCTTACATGGTTTATCTATAATGGTAATATCAAATTCTTTAAGTAATAACAACCACCTTGTTATATGCCCAAGAGTTACAGGTTTGTTCATCAAATACTTCATTGTTGTGTGATCAGTGTGCACAAAAGTAGGATACCCAGTAATATAGTGTCAAAATTTATTAACAAAATAGATGGCAGCCAAGAAATCCTTCTCCGTTACTATTAAGCGGATAAATCATTCTTTCGGACAAGACTGATCTACCTAGTATCAATTGATATCTAGCAACAAGTAGGGCAAGCAAATCTACTTTTCTCTAAACATATTTCGATTCATTAATAAAAACTAAGAGGTGTTTTAGACCCTATCTTAAGTCGAACGCTAGTTTGTGGCAACCTTGCTCCAACAACTTCAAAGAGTTTCCTTTTAATAACCTGCAAACACAAACAAGCACACATCAAAGAACACCCACATAGCTAACATAATAAATCATGTTCATCCTAGTGATCAAGGAGTCTATGAAATAAACCATTAAACACAGCTTATTGAGAAAAATAAACTTGATTGTATTAACTTTGAGAAAGAAGAAATTTACAACCTTGGTGCCTTGATGTTGTACAAGCTCTTCCCAGGGTCCAAGCAGGAATCTCCTCTACTTTGAAAAGCCTCACTCTCTCCCAAATGCGATCAAAAGGTATGTGATATTTCCTCTCAAAAGCTCAATTAGGAAGACTAAGTTCCAGCAACATATACCCTCAAAAATATCCAGCTTTCAACCCCTCAATAACCAGCCCAATGCTTCATTTTATAGTGCAAAGGAAGGAGGTTACAGGTCCACCATTGAAGGGATAGAG
>APFE030076824.1:587786-602798 GCA_000404065.3 Pinus taeda
CCCCCCCTTTGACCCCCCCGCTGCACAATCGGCGCAACGAAGGGGGGGCTCCATCCCCTCTTGAACATGCTAGTTAACTAGGTGGGCTATTCATGGAAATAATATAACACAACCCAACAAGTGAACAAATGTTTGGAAGGATATCTTCATTGCTTTATATCTAATAAATAGACACAATGGGTTAAGTGGTTTCCTCTAGCTGAATGGTGGTATAACACTTCCTTCCATACTGCAGCAAAAATGACCCCATTTATGGAACTTTATGGATATCATCCACCATCCATCACATCATCTTTAAAATAAAAATCTAAGGTTCAAGCAGTGGAGGATCACATCAAGCATCAACAACATGTTCTTAAACTCTTAAAGGATAACTTCACTTTTGCGCAGAATAGAATGAAACAACAGGCAAATCATCATTGTAGTGAAAGAAGTTTTGATGTAGGTGATTGGGTATTTTCAAGACTACAAGCATACAAACAAATGTCCCTCAAGCAAGCTAAGAAGGATAATAAATTATCACCAAATAATTATGTTTTGTACAAGCTATTACAAAACATTAGTACTATGGCATACAAATTGGAGCTTCCTGCATCTTCCCGAGTGTGCCAAGTTTTCCATGTTTCATGCTTAAAGAAGGTTATAGGTGAGAATATCCTAGTTCAAATGATATGGCCAGAACTTGACGAGGAAGGAAAAATCATATTGGAACCTGAAGCAGTAAAAAAAAAAAAGAAATTGATAGCTACAAAAGTGATCAATTTCAGAGTACCACATAAAGTGGAAGAACTTACCCGTTGAAGATTCCACATGGGAGGATGAGAATTTTTTACAAAATCATCCATAACTACTCAAGAATTGAGAACAACACTTTTTTAAGGAGAGTGGCATGTTAGGTCCCTATACTACTAGTGTAACCCCTTATTGTTATTATTGCAACCCCCTTATTGTATTATTGTTCCCATATAGTCCCCGTGTTGTTATTATTATGACCCATAGAAGCCTACTATTGTTATTGTTGTGCCCCTACAATATTATTTTTATGTAGGCTTTGATTTTATTGGGACCCCTTAGACTCCTATATATAGAAAGGAGGTCTTGTCACTTATATCATCCAAGAATTGTTCATTTGTGTAATGTAATGGAGGTTTCCCCCTTGAAGAGTTTGATTTTTAAGTCATTGATCTATCTTTCTATGAGTTGGTTTCACAACATTAAGATATGCATTTGGTGTCATCATTAAATCATGTCGTCAAAAGTCATGTAGGGAGTCATGTCATCACCATAGTCACCATCATGGGAGTTAGTAATTAGGGAAACGTTTTCAAAAAAAAAATTCAAAGGTACGTTCACCCCACATGGAGATGTAACTTTTCCAAAAAGAGCAATAAAGTAGCAGTACACTACCTCATCATGTCATTTCTCAAAGGTACATTTGATGTCACACCATCACCAAAGAAAAAAATTGAATTTCAAGAAATAAAAATACCATTCAAGCATTCAAATAATTCATTTCATCCTCCAAGATCTCTTCTCCACCATTTTTACTCATCTCAGCCATCAGAGCCTTCATTTTTCATCACCCAAACCCTTTCCATCAAGCTCGTTGCACTTCTACACTAGCACTTTTCACTTCTAGGGAGCACGTTGTGTTTTTCAGTTAGGAGGTAAAAGAACCCATAACAGGGTTCATTCAATAATCTACAGGTTCTAGAGACTCTTCAGCAAGTAAGTATAGCCTCTGATCAATCCTCATGCAGTGATTTTCCTTTAGAAAATGATGAAATCCCTCCCCTAAGGTTCTTCCATGCACTTTTAGTTTTCTTAGTGTTTGCTTCACTTTAGTGACAAAATCCTTATTTTTCCTACCCTAACACCCTTATACATACTTAATACACCTACCCCAACCATTTCCCACACTCGTCTCCTTCATTTCCATCATTTTCCCAAAAACCCTAGCCCATACTATGCTTTTGCTTCATTTCTGACTGTGGACTGTGTTTTTGGCTTTCCCCCCTCTTTCCCTCACCCATTTCAAGAAATTCTACTTCCCAAGTATCCCTAACATCTACCCCTACCCCCTCAAATTTCGCTAAAATTTTCCATAATCCCTATCCCCTCCATTCCCTTCCCTAAACTAGTTTCCCTTTTTTCCCTTGTTTTCCCAATCCTATCCTACCCTTCCCTCCTATCAAAATACGGTTTTATCAAATACAAAAAACACTATGGACAGTGAAAAGAAGAAGTATAAAAAGGGGGGGCATGTCTCCAGATATGATCCAACTCATATGCAAAAGATCAATGCTTCACCATTCATCAAAAGATCATGTGAAGAAACATATTGCCTAGGGTTTTGTGAGAAAATACAAGTGGTGGGCTGCCATGCTAAGTTGACTAGAATTTTTGCCACCAATTTCAAGAGGGATAATACCACCATAGCAGAGATGGATTTCATCACATCAGTAGAGGTCATAGCTTCAGCCCCATGTATCCCTAACCAAGGAGAAATTTGGTTTAGAGGGATAGATTTGGATATTGGAAACTACAAATTATTCTTGAAACCACACTACAAAGATGCTCCCAATCATATCTTTCCTTTCTAGCAACTATTGGATAAGTATGCTCCTTTGATGAAGGTTATTATGAAGTATTTTACTTGTGAAGGGAATTTTTCTAGGTTGTATCAGTATCACATAAGGTTTCTGATGCATTTCACTACCATCAAACAACTAAACCTACCCCATTAATTTTTCAGGAGCCTAGTCAAGATGATTGAGAAAGTGCAAAGCAAAGGGATGGATCATCAAGAAAGTTTTTTTCATCGTGGTTTGGTCAAAATCATAGTTCTTTTTCATCTTTCACAAATTAAGATACCATGGGAGACATTCATGCAAGTTGCTGCTCTTATGCCTACTACTAGTCAACCTTACAATCAAAGCACTCCATTAGCACCATCTAGGCCACAGGAGTTTGGCTCATCAAGTAGGTCATCAATGAAAAATAAACCTAAGGAAGATATTACAAAGAATTATAGGAGAGGCAAAATATTGTTTTTTTCCCCTGAAATAACTGAGATGCCTAAACCTAGAACTAGGGCTCAAGCTAAGATGTTTCCTAGGAAGACTATTAGTGAGGAAAGAGTTTAGCCTAGCACAATGAGACAAGAGATATCGGGAGGAAAAAATTTTGAACAATTGCATAATGAAGAGAAGGAAACTTTAGATGTTGACATAGTTGACCTAGCAGATCACAATGTAGACAAATCAGCTGAAGAAATAATTAAAGAAAAAGAGGCAGATATTAGAGAGCTCAAAGATGATCTTGCCAAGGCAAACTTCATGATATCTTTTTCGCAGCAAGAGAATAGGTAGCTCAAAGAAAATCGAATATTTCTAAGCAAACCTAAAGGAGGTCATCCCTCATCCAGTAAAGAAAATTTGGTGGTGGAGAAGGATAAGGGCAAGGACATAATAGATGTGGAGAAATTAGGGTACAAGGAATCTCAGGTATAACCAAGGAGACCAAATATAAGAGAAATAGCAAGAAAGGAAGGACAAGAAAATGAGTCATCTCCTTGTCCTCAAACCCTAAAATCCTTTCATGACTCCATAGAAGCTCAAATTGAAGAGAACGTGAAATATTGGTTTGAAAGAGTGAATTTTCACCTAGAGAAGCTTGTGGGGAAAGCAAACAGAAACATTGCCT
The DNA here is from genome assembly GCA_000404065.3 of Pinus taeda. Classification (NCBI taxonomy): domain Eukaryota; kingdom Viridiplantae; phylum Streptophyta; class Pinopsida; order Pinales; family Pinaceae; genus Pinus; species Pinus taeda. The sequence continues at coordinate 591,492 of APFE030076824.1, forward strand.
TGTAGAGGCATATGGCAAGCCATTATTACACTAGAAATTTGATTTGTAAAATTAGGGTTAGGAACATGAAGATAAGGCTTAAAAAAACCATAATCATTCTCAAGAAGGGGGATTACTTGGATTTTCTAATTGATGCATCTCTAATTGTCTAAGTTGTGATGCAAGAAAGTGTTCACTCTGTGGATAGAGGCAACCCCTCTAGCCCTAGAGTGCGTCTAGTCACAGAAAAGGCAAATCAACAATTGATTTCCTTAAACAGTCATCGTTGGAGGCCTACCTCAACCAGTGGTCGATGAAGTTCCATTGCGTTGTTCCAGCTTCTGCTTCCTTCTCCTAAATGACTGATCAACCTAAAACAATGCAAAGAAAATACAACAAAGCACGTATTGGTAAACAGCAATGATCTATTTACTCACAAAGTCAAGAAGGCATGAGCTATCAAGTAAATTACATACAAGACATAGGAAAACATCATTGATTGTATTAATAATGATTCAAGAGCAAGCTTACAACCAAGTCTTGACATCGCAAGCCTTCTCAGAGGGTCCAACTAGTATGTTTCTCAAGCATTCACTTCTTCAAGGATGAATCTCCCAATATGCAATGTCTCTCTCTCTCACTCATAAGTTTTAACACAAATTTAAGGGCACTCCACAAGCTATCAACAATCCCACACTTGTCACACTCACACCAGCTATCTATCAAAAGCACTAGTAGCACTGTTCAACCCAAGGAATTACTAACTAGTTAAAAAAGCTAGCAGATCATAGCAATGGTGAGTGAATTTATAGGAGGAGGAGCCTCCATGAAACAAGGGAGAGGGAACTTATCCTCATGGGAGGTTGCACAAGAGGTGGGACCATCATCCCAAAGGTGGAAAGGCGACCCAAACTGACCCAACAACCAGCTCTAAAAACATCCAGAAGGACGACTGTTTGAACTAATTCGCCAAATCTGGATCATTGCGGGTCATGAACTAGGGACTGGCGACGACGTCACAATGATACAGTGCATGATAAAGAATCGTCATGGATTTTAATGGTTTACCAGTGACAATGCAAAAACTTAGTCAAAAAGGGTCAATCTTCAGCATTAGAGAGCATTTGCTTAATCTTCTTACATGAGTGGGAAGATATGAACAGGTTTATTTGACAAATGACAAAGCAGAAGGACTGAGATGAGAACAATGACAAATTACTATGTAAAAGATGCCCCCTAAAGCGTGAAGCCCAAGAGAGAGGGAGAGGTGAAATGCTTTACAAAGCTGTCTAAATTGGGACACCACCTTGAAGATCATGTAGGCACAAGTACAACTGATATCTATGACAATGAAATACATATAGTTGAGGCATGGGTGCAGCCATCCATAAGACATATAAAACTTGGTCTGTGGTATGGACGCAGCCACCCAATTGATAAGACCATGATAATGATAAAGGTATGGTCGCAACCATCCATCAAAGAGTTATGTAATCACAAACCGATCCATGCAGCCCGAACATGTGTAATCTTGGTTTGGGGTTTTTAAATACATCTAATCATAGTACAAATTGTAGCATGCGAACAGATGTGCTGAAGTTGAGCATGATAGAAAGTCGCTTGATTACCGGCCAATAATGTAAACCACTAACAAGCACAATAGAAACCACCAATAATGCCAATGGTTCTCAAGGTACTGCCCAGTACAATCCACTAAGTGTGAAAAATGCGCTAAAGTCGAACACTCGTGGAATCATCCAATCGAATACCATTGAGGAAAGTCTGTCATCGGGCACGAAGAACTCTCCATTCAGGCATGCAAGCTCCAAGGTACTGAAAGGGATCTATAGATCAATCTCCTGGATAATGAGCTGGTGTCAACAGGAGACGATCTGTCATAGGAGGGCCATGATGTTTCCCCCGTCAATGACATGAGATAAGGAACAAGTGGTAGATGGTGAAACAGAGGATCAGAGGAAGATGCAAGGGTTTGAACTACAAAATGATTGTACTCTTGAAGATATCAGTGACATGACACTGGAATGAGGCAACATTTGGTACCAAAGGATCAGAGGCTTGATGGAGACAACATGGATCAGATGGAAAAATGACAACCCAAAACTTGGAAGGCCAAATGACAATGTGTGGATATCCCAACCCAACAAGAAGGAAAAGTTTCAATGTTCAAGACGGACTAGCTGCCATAGATAACCAATGATTATTTCCAAAATTTTCCCCCACCATTACTGGTGAGTACCCCAATTATTTTTGAAAACAATTTTGAAGGGGATAGCATATGCTTGTAATATAAGTTCGACCTTCGGTCGAATCCAACCTAGTAATAGTTTAACAAGCCCTAGGGTGGAAAAGCTCGAATCTCGTCATGGTGATGAGTCCAATGTCATAAGGGTTTAACGAGTCCGAAATAGGTAAAACTCGTAGTCATTTTCGTGTTTAGAGAATTTGAAAAAGACACAGAAAAGAAAACTCCAGGGGGGTCCTTTTTCATAGATTTGTGTCCCTTGAGCCCGAAAAAGTATAAAATAATACTCAAGAGATTTGCTTGACCATTACCATCAAGGACTACTTTTCGTAATTAGTGACCTCGATCCAAAAGAGTAGAAAATTGATCGAAGACATGCCATTTCGTAACCAATATCGAACTCAAAACGACAAAAGTCTGGTAATCTTTTAAAGTTTATATTGTTAGAAAAGCGCTGAAAGTGGACCGCCTTTTTAATTCCATTTAAGAAGTTAAAAAAGAAAACTCAACAATCTTTTCATTTTTTACGAGTCAGAAAAGAGATTAAAAAGAGACTCATCCTAGAGGAACAAGTGCTATAAAGGGTAGCAACTGGTTCCAAAAAATGAGGAACTGCTCAAAACATGTAATGATCAAGAGGCTGGCTAATAAAACCACTGATCCGGTTCCTCAGGAAAGGAAAAACAACCAAGTGGAAGCATATGATCGGCCAAAGAGATGGTGACGATGGAATGGCACAAACAAGGCTCATCTAGCAAAATTTAGCGGGTCAAACGGCAATCACAAGATGTAAATCGAGTATGGGTTCATTTTTACACAAGCTTGAACCATGGAGAACTCTGATTGGATTCGGTTTCATGTTTACACAAGCTTGAAATGAAAAAACTATGCTTGTTATAAGTTCGCATGCCCCCAGCATAATGACGCAAATCAAGGTACATGCCCCCCAAGCTTCATTGCATTCAACGAGGTGGATGCAATGAAGGTTCACTTTCGAGATCTTGGAAAGACTCGATTTGGATTCTATGAGATCTTAATCAAAGACTTAATTGGGAAAGGGAGTTGTTTCATTTTTTAATGAGGTTAACATAGTAAAAGAACTATCCTCATAATCCTTGTTTCATATTTTTAATGAGGTTGACACAAGATCAAGAACTTTCCTCAAGACTCCTTGTTTCATTTTTTTAACAATCTTAACACAAGACAAGGAACTGTGCTCCATGATCCTTATTTCATTTTTTAACGAAGTTGACACAAGATCAAACTATCCTCAGGACACCCGGTTTCATTTTTTAATGAGGTTGACATATGAACAAACTATCCTCAGGACTCCTGTTCATGGGCCTTCTGAGAACATGGCTCCCAAGAGGTCGTTGTGGGATGGAAGAATCACACTATGGGAGGAACACATGTCATGAGGCACTAATGACAGATTGGGTTCTAATGCCCCTACTACATGATGTATGAGACCATCTGCATGATCATCAGCAAAGGCGGAGACGGAAAGGGTAGCCACATAATTGACCTGTGGCAAGGAAGGTACTTCTTGCGAGCAAGAACCAATAGGGGATGATGGCTGCACAAGAGGCATCAGGGGATTAAAGAACAATAATTGATCGATGGTCACCATTCTTCCATCATGTGGAAAACAAACCACACGGAAAAGTGAAGAGACAAGGGGCCCCATGGCATAAACATAGTCACGGCCAAGGAGAAGACTGAAATCTAAATCACCTTGGATGACCATTACGTCTATATAGATGGTTTTGCCTCCCAAAGTAACAGGAAACTTTGGAAGGATCCCTAAAGTTCAGCTAGTTCCTCCGTCAAATGCCAACAGATTTTTCATGACTGGCACAAGCTGCGGGGAGCCCAAAGCTTGCCAAGTAGTGAAAGGCATGAGGCTAACTAATGCACCCTCATCCAAGATAGTGCCAAGTACTACCTTATCATAGGCATGTACGGTAATATGGAAAGTCATGTAGGATGGAAGGTGGAAATAAGTCAAGTGACTCCAGTCAAAGGAAACAATTGAACTACTTGGTGGGGGTATCATATGATTACCCCCATGCTCAATAGGAATCGAAGAAGGACTCTTTGAATCAGCTAGGATAGAAGGGTCATTCTCCGACTCAGGAGAATCTGACGAGATGAGAAGAACATGAGCAGTAGAATCATGATGCTCTTCCAGAACAGAGTGATCAAAATGTGGTGAACCCAAGTCGACACTCTCTCCAACCAATGGTTGGTTTGGAGTATGCTTAGCACAGCCAGGTTCGAAAAGAGGAGGATGGACAAGAGAGGAATCTAAGTCAATCTCTTTGTCAATGGGGAGAGGGTCTGAAGAGATCCTTTCATAACGAACAGGAATTCGAGGTGAAGAAGCTGTAAGACTTTCCAAAACGGTGGAAGCTTTATCCATGAGTGGACAAAGGTGAAGGGGATGGTTTCCTTCACATAGCCTACAGGGGAATCGAATCTTCCCTTTCTTCTTACCACTACCAGTTGATAGGATAGCATTTTCATGAGCTTTAGAGTATGACTAGGGATGATCCAGATCGTGAGACCATACTTCTACGATCCTAGTGATGCCAGGACAATCACGAGGAAGATGGTCACCCTTGCACAATTTACAAGGAAACTTAACCTCCCGCGGAGGAGCAGAAGGGGTTCCAACCTGAGATGTATTCGATACATGAGTTGGATGGGTGGCCTCTCATTTATTAGACTTCTTCTTCTTCTTCTTCTTCTTCTTAGTCTCTTGGTTACTAGATATGGAATTTTCACCAGGCGAAGGAGGAGAGGAAGGTGGAGAAACAGGGGAAGAAGGCACAGGCTCAGCATTGGAATCAACATGTTGTGGTTCGGACGAAGGAGACAGTGGAATAGGAGTCATGACGTTCAGGACCACTGAGGTTGAAAATAACCAAACGGGTAGACCGATGGTTAACACGGGCAAAGACAATGTTACCATGTATGGAGCACCGACATTTCCAAATGGAGGAAGCGGACCAAGATTTCCATCGGAGGGAAGACCTTAGCTAGTAGACTCGGGGGATGTTGCCATCGGAAACGAGCTTAAAAAATGCTCTTACTGTAACGAATAACTCTAACTATTACCAGGAATATTTCGTGGGTAGTAATTTTTATGACATGGGAACAAAAATTGACCTTTTCATGTTTCAAGAGTCGAGAAAAGGACAAAAAGATGACTCTATCTCTTTTGAGGTTTAATGAGCCTAAAAGGACAAGTGCTCAAATGGACCTTTTCTTTTAAGGATTCTAAAAAGGAATGAAAGTGACTACTCTGGAGAACTAGGAAAAAAGTTTACCAAACAACCCATAAAACTGCATATACACCTTGGCTATCATACGAAAACCAAGGACTTTCCGTACGACAATCAATCTTCCCAAATGTTGTGTTCGATGTGTTACGATTTGCAAGACGACAGACATGGCTTCCTAAGGATATAGGATGATAACCTAATGGGGTCTCCCAACGTATACTCGACGGTACTGGGAGCGCAAGTCCGTACTAGAAACTATCGGATCACAGAAGGAGGAATCACCCAACCTTAAGTGAAAACAATAAAGACTAGTTTAACGACGTTGGAGCACGTCTCTAGCCTAGAACTCTAAATAATGTCCGTTATGTTCCAATGAGTTTTTAGGCTTATTCAGTTCATTTTAGAGTTGATCTTGAATTATGTTTCAACTTCCAAGCCTTATCATATGTATATCAAAACCTAGGATGCAACTAGATTGAATAAAGCACCTTTCATTTCGATGAACTCCTACTTACAGAAGGGTAGAGAGATCATTCCCAAACCAAGACAAAACCAAGTCCAGCAAATGCAGTCACTCAAGAGACACAATGTACGAACACCTCAATCCCTACAGTGCATCGATACTACTAATGAGAGATTTAAAATTTGCTTTCTAATTTTTCGAACATGAAAAACTTGAAATGCAAAATACACTTTCACTTTCGTATACTAATGAATGCAATCTTTTAATTTTCATAGCTTTGAATCCTAAAGAACTAAACAAGCAAGCATGCAACTGATTACCCAAACAACTGTAATCTATGTCTGGTAGTGAAACAATTGAATCAACATGAAAATTAGTTCAACAAATACCACTAAACATCAATCAGCAAGAAACAAGTGATGAAAAGACTTCAAGCACACCAACAGGAGGGTTGAAGATGAATCTTGAATAGACAAGTAACCAAGCCAAATAATTCAAAACTTGAAAAACTAGGTCACAAAGCCAAAAAGACAAGATTCACTTTAATGAAACCAAAAGGTGAGCACCTTCACTAGAAGCAATTAAAACAAACTAATAGATAAGGGAAGGACAACAAGGGATGAACCAGACTGATGAATTCAGGAGGCAAAATTTGAAAAAAACAATTCTATAGGAATAGTTACTGGTGTAACACAAGCAACTAGTACCGATCAACCACTAGCCGTAGCAATAGAGCGATGTCGTCGCGGAAGTACATGTCTTTCATGCAACGGTCCAATTATAGAAGTCATTACAACTATGTGATAGGATTTAGCGATGCACAAACTTACACAACAAAGATAGTGCGATGTCGGCATGATTGTTTAAAAAAATTTAGTGACGATCTTAAAAACAATGAAAGGCAAACAAAAACTCCCAAACAAAGACCATTCTATTGTTACAGGCAACAAAGGGATTTCCTAGATTGACCCAGGTAACCCAGAAAACTGATGGTCCAATCCCAAAATCCAAAAGACATTGACTCAAAATCAAGCAAAAGCAATCAAGAGAAAAACATAGGATAGACTCCCTAGTGGAGTCGCCAACTTGTGATATAGGAAAGTGTTCCCTTTGCGGACAGAGGCAACCCCTCTAACACTAGAGTGGGTCTAGTCACAGCAAAGACAGATCAACAATTGATTTCCTTAAACATTCATCGTTGGAGGCCTACCTCAACCAATGGTCGATGAAGTTCTGTTGCGTTGTTCCAGCTTCCGCTTCCTTCTCCTCAATGAGTGATCAACCTAAAACAATGCAAAGAAAATACAACAAAGCACGTAACCGGAAAACAATAATGATCTATTTACTCACAAAGTCAAGAAGTCATGAGCTATTAAGTAAATTACATACAAGACATAGGAAAACATCATTGATTGTATTAATAATGAGTCAAGAGCAAGCTTACAACCAAGTCTTGATGTCACAAGCCTTCTCAGAGGGTCCAGCCAGTATGTTTCTCAACCATTCACTTCTTCAAGGATGAATCTCCCAATATACAATGTCTCTTTCTCTCACTCATAAGCTTTAACATGAAGTTAAGGGCACTCCACAACCTTCCACTAGCTATCAACAATCCCACACTTGTCACACTCACACCAACTATCTATCAAAAGCACTAGCAGCACTGCTCAACCCAAGGAATTACTAACTAGTTAAAAAAGCTAGCAGATTATAACAATGGTGAGTGATTTTATAGGAGGAGGAGCCTCCATGAAACAAGGGAGAGGGAGCTTATCCTCAAGGTAGGTTGCACAAGAGGCAGAACCACCATACCAGAGGCAGAAAGGTGACCCAAACTGACCCAACAACCAGCTCTAGAAACATCCAGAAGGCCGACTGTTTGAACTAATTCGCCAAATAATACTGAGAGGGGGGGTGAATCAATATTATCAAATTCTTTTCAATATATCTTCCTTATTTATACTTTCAATTATTCTTTAGATATTGATCATTACTTTGTATGTCAGTACCATAAAATAATGAACATGAACAAGAAAAACAGATAGTCACACCAAAGAACACCAGATATAAGGTGGAAACCCAATGTGGGTGAAAACCACCTGCTGCAATATGTCTCTATCTTCTTTTAATTAGAAACTCCTTTTACAATGATTTTGTACTGGTGTAGTCCTTTACCAGTACGCAGGCTGCAACCTGCAGAGAGCTACAACTCTCTCTCGTTTTCCAGTTTCTCTTGGAAGGGAGCTACAACCCCCTTACTTCTTTTCTTTCAAGGACCACTTTTCATAAATTTTCAAACTGGATCCAAGAATCATCAAGTACATGCAAATCACCCAAACTCCTTCTACAATCAACCAAGAGTCACCCAATTTCTTAGAATGCTGTAAATAGAAAGATAGTACCAGAAATATAAACCTAGAACTCTGCAGCAATAGATAAAAGATAATCAACAATTGTTTTAAGACAAATCCACAGTTTTTCCTTATCTGGACTACGTGACTCCGCACCCATCCTTATGTTATCCTACGTATCCACGCAAAGCACCTTCTGCTACCCCGCGTATCTCTGCACTTCGCCTCCTGTCGTGCTGCGTACTTCTACTGTGCCAACGCACCTTCTGCTTCTATCGCGCCGCGTACTTCTATGTACCTCCGCAGCTTCTCCTTGTATCGCGCCGCGTACCTCTGACCTTGCTCCACACTACTTCTTCTACTTAGTCGCGTGCCTCTGCACTGTACCCTCTGTTAGGCCGCGTACTTCTACTGTATCACCGCATTGCGCCTTCGATCGCGCTGCGAGCCCCCGCACTGTTCCTTTCGTCAGACCGCGTACCACCGCACTGCACCTTTCACTGAACTGTGAGCCTCCGCATCTGCACTGTGAATTACCTACGGACCTTTGATTTGAACTGAACTAACAACCCTCCAATGTGCCACTGATAGTCAGATGCACAGATCTGATCATGCACCCGAGAGATCACGACTTCATAGATTCACCTTCAAATTTACTTTGATTTAGATCAAGCATTTAACATTGACAACCCAATATTTTAGATTTTAAGATATTCAATTGAAAAGGTTCCTTAGCCAAGTGATCTCCTTCCCTATTTATAGTCAAGCCCTTATTCACACCATGGGACAAAACCATCAATAACCAATACAAGGGATCCAAACCGGGGCTAAAATAGATCCTATACCACGGGCCAAAACCATAGGATCAAGAACGGCAGGCTAAATACCACGGGCCACACATAAGAAACCCCGCGTGAGTGCACTTCTCTGCCTTGAAGTGAGTGAACTGGGGTTCTGTACCTTCTGAACGGGTAACCTGCGGGTATGATCGCACCTCCTGGACGGCAAACCTGCGGGTCCGCACCTTTTGAACCATTCACCTGCGAGCCTCTTAATTTCCATTATTTTGAGAGCTTGAACAGACCATTGCCACTTGATTGAGTTGCCATCAAGTACAACACCTATATCATAGAGCCATACCAGAATCATAATGCCAACAATCTCCCCCTTTGGACTTGATGGCAACCTCAAGATCCTCAACATCATTCTGCCCCTTTGACATCAAGGGAAAAGGGTTATACTCCCCCTAAGAACATGTTCCCCCTGACTATAAACCAGATCTGCAAAGACCATAAATGACCAAGAGACATATTGCAGCAATATTCAGACCAGCATCCATGATCTCCTTCTGCACTTCCTCCATAATGCCAACAATGCATTATATGCTCCCCCTGAACTTGTGCCATTCGATCTTCAACCAATCCGCAAACCAGCACGTGTACGCATATACCCAGATGAACCTTGCATACAACTGACTTCAAAAGAGATTCAAAAACAAGATGATGCATCAATAACCCCCAGCTTTTGCCTGAGGTATTCAAAGGTCTTTGTGGGCAGTGGTTTGGTGAGTATATCAGCAACTTGTTCCTTAGAAGGAACATACTCCAACTTGACCTTTTGTTCAAGCACTTGTTCACGGAGAAAATGATACTTGATCGGTATGTGCTTAGTCTTTGAATGCATGACTAGGTTCTTTGAAATGATGATTGCACTTGTATTATCACATAAGATGGAAATAGGTGGTATACAAGTGATTTGAAAATCCTGCAAGGTCTACATCATCCAAAGGAGTTGAGTGCAGCAAGATGCAACAGCAACATATTCTACTTCAGCTGTAGACAAGGCAATTGAACTCTATTTCTTGTTGAACCAAGATACTAATCTGGAACCCATAAAGAATGCACCACCACTTGTGCTCTTCTTGTCATCCACGCTTCCGGCCCAATCTGCATCTGTATAAGCATGAAGTGTGAGATCTGTATCTCTAGGATACCATAAGCCATAATTTTGAGTCCCTTGAAGATATTTGAAAATTCTCTTCGCAGCCTGAAGATGAGTTTCCTTTGGATTTGCCTGAAATCTTCCAACTATTCCCAATACATGCATGATGTCTAGTCGGGTACCTGTCAAATAAAGTATACTTCCAATCATAGATCTGTAGGTTGGTTGATGCACTGCTGTTGATTCATCATTTTCACTGAGGTTACATCCTGTTACCATGGGTGTACATACCGGTTTTGCATCTTCCATGCCATATTTCTTCAAAATCTGCTTGAGATACTTGGTTTGAGACAAGAAGATCCATCCTTCATTTTGTTGGATTTGCAATCCAAGGAAGTACGTCAGTTCTCCAAGCAAGGACATTTCGAATTCTTTCTGCATCACCAAGGCAAAGCTTTGACTCATAGCTTCTTCATTGCTGCCAAAGATAATGTCATCTACATACACAACAAGTATTAGCAATTTATCATTTTCATTTTTTATATAAAGATTGCTATCCGCTGATCCTTTTGAAAAACCTTGTTGATGAAGATATTTGTCCAATCGGTAGTACCAAGCCCTTGGAGCTTGTTTAAGACCATAGAGAGCCTTTTTCAGTCTGCATACAAGATTTGGATCATTCCCAAGGATGAAACCATCTGGTTGCTTAATGTACAGAAAATCAGATTTCACATCCATTTGAAAACTTTGAAATTTTGAAAGCTTGAGAGAGCAAGGAACATTCGGATGGCCTCAAGTCTAGCAACAGGAGCAAAAGTTTCTTCAAATTCTATCCCTTCTTGTTGAGCATACCCTTTACAAACAAGTCTAGCTTTGTTTGTAATAACTTGCCCATTCTCATTCAACTTGTTCTTGAAGATCCATTTTGTCCCTGTGACATTCTTATCTTTTGGTCTAGGAACCAACTCCCAAGTGTTGTTCTTTTCAATCTGCTCAAGTTCCTCATCCATTGCCTTGACCCAG
>APFE030076845.1:0-11323 GCA_000404065.3 Pinus taeda
GAAGTTTTGATGTAGGTGATTGGGTATTCCTACGGTTACAACCATATAAACAAATGTCCCTCAAGCAAGCTAAGAAGGATAATAAATTATCACCAAATTATTATGGTCCATACAAGGTGTTGCAAAATATTCTTACTATGGTGTACAAATTGGAGCTTCCTGTAGCTTCCCGAGTGCACCCTGTTTTCCATGTTTCATGTTTAAAGAAGGTTATAGGCGACAAGCTCCTAGTTCAAACAATATTGCTAGAATTTAATGAGGAAGGAAAAATTATATTGGAACTGGAAGCAGTCACAGAAACAAGAACTCAACAACTATGAAATTGATAAATTTCGGAGTTTCTCATCAACTAGAACAACTTATCTGCTGAAGATTCCACATGGGAGGATGAGAATTTTAGACAGAAGCATCCCGAACTACTCAAGCATTGAGGACAACACTTTTTTGAAGGAGAGGGGCATGTTAGGTCCCTATAATACTAGTGATTACTCCATTACTATTGTATTTGTATCCCTTATTAATATTGTTGTGCCCCTATTGTCCCCATATTGTTATTACTGTGCCCCATAGAATCACTCTATTGTTATTTTTGTGCCTCTATATTAGTATTGTTAGGTTGGCTGGGTTATATTGTGACTCCTTAGACTCCTATATATAAAAGGGAGGTTTTTTCATTTGAATCATCCAAGAATTGTTCATTTGTGTAATGTAAAGGAGGTTTCCCCCTCGAAGAGGTTGAATTCTAAGGCGTTCAACTATCTTTTCTATCTCTTTGTGAGCTGGTGTCATAAAAATCTTACAAGCATTTGAGAAGTGGGTAATTGATTTGATCATACCAATTCAGCCACCTGGAAAGAAAATGGGCACATGATACATTATCATTGCAACATAATATTTAACCAGATGTGCATAAGCACAACAAGTAAAGGATTGTACAAGGACTATGAGAACAAAATTATTGTTTGAACATGTATTAATGAGGTTTGGATGCCCGAAGGTATTCATGAGTGATAGGGGTATGCACTTTTTGAATGAAATAATTAGCCCACTCAGAGAGGAATTCCAGGTCTACCATCAAAAGTGTTGATAATAGCAATAAGAAATGCTAAAAATAGTACTAATATGAATAGTAGTTCAGCCAGTGTTGATCTTAGCAACAATGGATGGAAAAATGGAAGTGCTAAAAATATCATTCTATAAATAGCATTTCGGGATACCTTTCTATTTTAGTCAGTCCCTAAACTAAAATAATTAAGTAAAATTCGAATTTGATCTTAGCAGCTGTTTGTAAATAATTAATCAATTAATATTGGGTTAATTAGTTAAGAAAAATCAAACATGAAGTATATGTGGGGACATGCAATAGTTTCTCCATTAACTGAGGAATTTATCCATCAGTTAAAGAGATAAGGATGGGTTGTAATGTTGAGTTGTAATTAGTTGGCTCAATTAACTGAGTCAAGTCTAGTTAGATTAATTCAAATAGTTTGTTGAATTAATGTAAGTTTAGTTATTTAATGCTTGCATGCATGTAACTACTGCACTTCAGATAACTGAGTATTATCTCATAAATAACTCATGCATGTTAGTTCAGACAGAAACCTAGTTGAGATTAGATGGAGGAGCAGTGTACTATCAATTGCTAAAATATTCCATTGTGAATATTCCTTGCATGCAGAATGAATTCTTTCCTTGAAGATTGCGCAGTTACTTCTTCAAGTTTAGTGAGTGACATGAGGCCAATTCACACATGTGACATCATTGGACCCCGTGGAAAATTGCGCAAGGAAAAAGGAGGCTTGGAGTGCTTGAGGAGGACATATACTATGTCTATTGAGTCTGTGAGTTGTATTGTTTGATTGCAGAGAGTGCAGGATAGCTTGAGAGTTGATTATTTTTATAACTTGAACAAGATTTCCACTTGTATGATAAGATAGAGATTGGGGTTTTAGGCTGAGGCTTTCCCCAAGTTATTTCTTCTGTGTTATGTTTGATTGATTTCTCATTCTCAGTTATATGTGTTCTCTTGATCTTGCTCAATTTTATTAAGCTTCCGCAAAGTGTTGTAGAAGTATATCTTGTATTGTGCTTTAGTATATTGCATAATTTGTTGATCTACAGTGGGAATTTCTACATGGTATCAAAGCAAAGGTGATCAAGGAAAATAACAATATACAAGAAGGAGAAGTTTAAAGTTTCTGGTTCCTGAACATAGAAATCTAGTTATTATCACATCTCAATTTCACCTATGGCGTTCAGTGATTTAAGACTCGAGTATGCCCTTGATGGTAGCTTGAATTATATAGCCTAGAAGGATCGCATGGAGGCAATGTTAGAGGATAACGGTCTAAAGGACTTCATTGATCAAGAAGTCCCCAAGTCGACTGATGCTACTCAACGGGTAGAATGGAATAAATGTGTGACTAGAGCAATGAGAATCCTCCTGGAGGGAGTTTGAGATCACATTGTCTCAAGTCTCCATGGGATGAAGACACCATTTTCGATGTGGAAAACATTGAATGATTTATATCAGAACAACAATGATCATAGGAAGTTGGCACTGAAAGACAAGCTTTGTAAGATCAAGTGTGAAAGGGCGACACGATCTCTACATATCTGAACAAGCTCACCACCTGCAGGGATGAGCTTGGAAGTGTAGGGATCATGACCACTGACAATGATGTGGTGAGTCTTGCACTCCTCGGTCTTCCTAAGAGTTGGCATAGCTACCAAGACTCGGTTAATGGAGGAGAAAAACTACCAGATTGGGAATGACTTTGGTCAGATATGATGCAGGAGGAAATAAGAAGCACCAGATATGGATCCTCATCGAAGCAAGATGATGAGGAAAATCTAGCCTTAGCGAGTAAGGTGAGGAAAGGGAAATGGAAGGCATCTCATTCGAAATATGGTTCTTCCCATGGTGGGAAGAAGATTAACAAATAAAAAGTGTGATGCTTTCATTGTCATGAAGTGGGCCATTATGCTATGAATTTTCCATAGAAGAAATCGAAGAAGGGTTCCTCAAAGGGATCTGATGGTGAGGCATTGGCCTCATAGTTTGAGCTATATTTCTCACTTATCACATGCATGGTTTCATCCATGGTGGGATGTGTGTGGTACCTAGACAGTCGAGCTTCATTCTACATGTCAAGTGACAAGAATCATTTCAGTACCTTGGAGGAGAAGGATCTCTAGATGTGGATCAAGATGGACGATGATGGTTTTACACTAAAAATTGTCACCATGACTATCTGCAGTTAATATGGCTCCATCAATAGTCATATTATCCTCCTTGTCAAGCCTAATACCTCTGCTCTCCATGTCAAACTTCAAGAAAGAGAGAAAGTCAATAAAAATCATGTTTATCTCTCGGTACATAGGTTCTCTCTACCTTGCCTGCGTGTACGCATCCCAAGCTTATTGTACCTGCGTACTTGTACGCTCTGTACGTCAAGGGATGGGTGCGTACTCCCGTAAAGGTCAAAAGGCGTGAGTTTCATTTTAAAAAAGTTACTTGTGGTCATTTCTAGAGCATTCTAGAAGATTGTTTGACGTGTATTGAGCGCCTCCAGATGGTTCATGCATCCCTATGAAAGAGGAACTTATCCCATCAAGAGAGAGGAGCTACCCCATCCAAAAGAGGGAGTATCCCATTGATGTTGGACCTGATTAACTTCCTCTAGAACACTATAAATACAGGCATTGGGCCAGAGGAGGGGAGGTTGAAAGCTGAACATTCCAAAGGGTAGATGCTGCTGGAATTAGGACTTCCTTGTAGAAGCTTGTGAGGAGAGATTACCATCCTTTCTTGTTTCATTTGGAAGTGGGTGAGCTTATCAAAGTAAAGGAAAACTCTTGCTGGACCCTGGGAGGAACTTGCACAACACCAAGGCTCAGGTTGTAATGGTTTCTTTTGTTTCCTATTAATACAAATAAGTCCATTCTTCTCAACAATTTGTTATTAATGAGTTGTTTCATATACTCCTTGGTTTATATGTTGAATATGTTTTATTTTATGGGATATTCAGGTGCTATGTAATCGTTTGATTGTTAGTGAATGCAGGTTTCGAAGTGAAGGAGGAGCTCATCTGGATCGACGAGGCTAGACTACTACAACAGCGTTGGACTACAGGTAGGATCTAAAACACTTTGTTTCTCGTGTGATAAATGCATGTTTAGAGAAGGATTGCTCTTAATTGTCTTGTTTGTCACTAGAAAGTCTTAGGCTTCTAGGGAGGTTGGTTTTGTCCGCAAGATTAACTCTTTCTGCATGACAAGTATTTTCTATAGTACTTTCATTTTTATGTTACTTTATTGTTTTTAAGAGATGGATTAGTTCTGGGCAGTGTCCCGGGCTTTGAGCCTAAGAAAGTGGCTTAAATCTTGGGGTCGTCGGCACAACACTGACAATTTTGGTCCACATTCGCTGCCAGGCAGGCCTGTGAGAGCACTTTAGGTTGTTGTTCAGTCCCTTTCCCATAGAAGGAGAGCGACTATAGCCCAAGAGAACAAAAACAAAAGTGGGATCGAGTGACAAGCTCTTTGAGTGGCTAGCTTGTCTTCTGAGGGTTCTGTTGATGATGGTTGATGTTTGTGTGGTGTGTTTTTGTCAATTCCACTTCCTTAAGGTGACTTACGAGGTCAAATCATAGCATAGTGGCCTCTCATTGCATGTTTACCCCTGGCTGGCTGGTTTCTTGGGTAGATGTGGGAGGGAGGTGTTAGTGTCAGTATTTGCATCTCGCCATCAGTGATAAAAAATCCTCTTTTCATATCATTTTAAGTGTCCAATTCAGAATTTTTTTATCATTCCACTAGGTCATGCAAAAAAAATTAGTTATTGATCGTAGTCCTAGTCCAAAAACACCACTCTTCCCTAAATGTGATTACTTGCTGGCATAGTTTCATATCTTGTTGATTGTACATCATCCATAAAGTTATTTTTATCATGCCACTTGTATTAGTCATGAGGTCATTATGTCATCTTGAAATTTATTCCTTCAAGGTCTCATTAGGTCTTTAGGGTTTTTCAAGGTTTAATTAGGTCATTAGGGTTTCCAAGGTTCCATTCCATTGCATAAGACCAGCAAGTAAAATGTGATCAAATAACATCCCTTCACCATGTGAAGATGATTTGTAAAGAGAAATGCTTATTTCATTATGTAATTTTATGTCTTTCAAATGTAATAATTTCACCATCCCAAGCTATTAACTCAGTGTTCCAAAGATTCCAGACCATCAAAAGATCAATTTTTCAAAGGAAATAGTCAAGTGAAAGGGTAAAGTTTCAAAGGGTTAAGTGCATGCCAAAGGGAGTTATTTTTTCCCAAGGGTGTCCAAATCATCATTTTCCACAAGCACTAAACCATAATTTCCTTACCCATTGAGCTAGGGTTGGCTATGGAATTAGATACATCTTAGTATATGAGGCAAAAGGGAGGTCATTTCAGCGAGTATGAGGCCATTCCAACTCATACACATCATGTCTCCATCATTTTTCAATAAGTCATTCCAAGGGACAAATCATTTGCCATGCATAAGGCCAATTTTTCTTCAAACTATGTTTTAGACCAAACAAGAAAGAATTTAGAAATAGTGAGAGAGGTTTTTGTCCACAATAGGCCAAAGAAGAAAAACCTCATTCACTTTTTACACAGGTGTCATGGTTTGGGAGAAATTCCCAAAACATCATTTGCCTTAGGAGAGTCAATGCACTTCTGGTGTGACTTTGGGAAAATCAAGACTTTTCCTAGCTGGAGTGATCAAAGGACTTACTTGATGAGTCAAATGATAACTAGACACAAATAGATTTCAAATGAGCTATCATTAGCTCAATTTGGAGTTGAGGAAGACCTTCAAAAGTTGACTGCAACATCACTCTGCATTTTGGTAGCCTCATTTTGTACTATTTGACCAAGATTGGGAGATTGAGCTTTTGATAGGGCGTATGAACTCCAAATGGAAAAATTCAAGATGTTCTGGAAATCAGACTCCACCCTCTTTCCAACAAGCTATCCCACGCCCAATTTTGACATCAGGAAGGGAGACAAAAGTGGAATTGAATTGGCATTGCGCTTTTGGCAGGGTGGCACTACACTTTTGGAAGTGGAGCTGCGCTTTTGGCAGGAGAGCTTAAAAACCCTCAAAATCTCAAAAAAACTCCAAATTTCTCTCTCCTTTCATCATTACAAGTAAGTGGCCATCCCTCTGGTTTTTATTTTCAAATCCAATGTTTAAGCATCATTTTCCATGTTTAATATGAACCCTAAAATCTCCCTAATGATGCCTAAAACCCTAAATCCTCACTGTTCATCCTATCACCTATCCCTACAACTCTAAATTCAACTATCCCTATTCCCCTATCACCTTGTCCCTTTTTCCCTTTACCCTTATTCCATATCACTCCCATTCCCTTTATCCCTCTTCCCCAAGAGAAAATTATCAAGCAAACAAGCCCTCCCTCTCATTTCCTACTCCATTAATTTCCTAGTTACAAGCTCATCTCCCATCCCCTCATTCCTAAAAATCCTTTCACTCATTCCCTTCATACACCTCAACCTTGCAAACATGGACCAAGAGGACCGAGACTATGAGAAGGAGGAAAACACAGGCAGTGACACCTCAGTAGACAATAGGCAATAGGGAAAACCACACAAGGGGGGAGGATATGCTTAGCATGTTTCCGGAAGCTTCCTTGGCTTATCATATCACTTGATAATGGTGCTTCTCACCAATTTTGGGCAAATTTTGAGCAAATTTTGTCATTTGCAAATTTTGGAATTTAATACACAAAAAAACTGCCTATAAGCGCAACGCCACCGGCGCTGCGCTTTTCCTAGGGGCACCCATTGAAGAAAGGGTTTGAATTTTTGGATTTATAGCGATGAGGACATGCACCCTAGCAATTTTCAAAGTTTTTGGGGCAGAACTGGTCCATCAAAAGGTGAAAAAACACCCTAAAAATGAACTTTCTGCCACTTTTTGGACACACAGAAGCAGTCTTGGGAGAATCAAATTTTGAAGGGTCAGATGAGCTCCAAATGTATAAATTCTAGGTTTTTTGGAAATTATACTTGAATACCTTTCCAATGAGCTATCATGGGCTCAATTTTTATGTTGGGAAGCGTCCAAAAGGTACCTAAAAGTGGCGCTGTGCTTTTGGCAGTTTTGCTCAGGGTTGCTATTTTTCCAATTTTTTGACTATAATCATGGATTCTCTCTCATGGTGGATGATTTACCATTGTAAATGATGAATTGGGATGTAATTATGATAGATAAATAGTAATAGAGGGTAGATTCATTGCTTTAGGAGTTAGTTTGAGCTCAAATGAATCAGTTTTTTACTTAAGGGGCAAGTTGTTGAGATTCTTGTTTCTTGTTCATTATCAGTTAGATTAGATCCTCATCTTAGGGATTTGACCCCTGAGGATGGGAGGAGTTTGAATAATTGTCTATTTCTTCTTCTTCTTTCTCTTTGTTTATGGTTGGACTCAGTTGGATGCTCAGAGCTTAATTGTACACCTTTGTAAGCAGTTTGGCAGGAGAATAATAAGAATTGCAGCTATTTTTATGGGATCCCTGTGGTATGGAGTTTTAGTATAGTTTATTCTTCTGCGATTATTTTTTTATATGTTTTATGTATGCCATCAATCATTTCATTGCATCTAGTTGAATTTTTTCAAGTTTGATAGGTAAAATCCATTGCTTCAGTGCTTTGTCTTGGGAAACCATTCACCATTTCACGTTTTCAGCAGTCCAGGAAGGATCCATGATTGTCACATTCCCTTCTTAGCTTCTCACCAGTCTAAAACATCTCACCCCATTAAGCCTAAGAGTGATAAAGCCTATGCCTACCTTGCCCCATAGAACACCCTGCATTTCTGACCTGATTTCCCAAACCTAAACTATCCCTCATGATCCCGAAAAACCCTTCCAAATCAAATAAAAACTTTCATGTTACTATACCTAACCTAAAATCCTTTACCTGATCCAATCATATTGACTTTGATCCTTACAGAGAGAGCCCTCTCCTGACCTAGTAGGGATATCTACTTAGCTAAGCTTGGTTTGTGGTTACCCTAGCATTGCCTCCCTTTAGCCTGAGGTTCAATCCAGGTGATAACATAGTGGCGACCATACTGGGGATGTAGTTTTATGTTCCTCAACAAAAAGTATCAAGTTCAGATCTGATTGTGATGGTGGACAATGATCAGACACTGAAAGGCTAAAATCATTCACCTAGTGACTCTAAATCAGTTTCAAGATCAGATCCAAGGACTCCACTGGAGGATGAACCTGACCAGCAAAAACATGAAAGGACAATATGGAAAGATCAGGTGTTCAAGTTGGAATTTCATCCAAGACATTATGTTCTTTGTTATAAATTATTTCTTCTCTTTTCCTGAGAATGTCAAGAAGGCTTTACAAAGTATATTGCATTTGAGAAAAGATCCTAGACCCGCATTTGATTCTTTCCCTTTGAAGATTATGAATACAAAATATTTGCATGCCTTCGATCTTGATGAAGACCCTTCTTCCAAATCTTATGATGACCGTTTTAAAACTGATGAGCCTCAAGAGATCAAGGCTGGTTCTATAGCTTTTGTATATACTCCTATACCTTGTAAAATTCTAGATAGATACAAGCCTCTGCTTTTACCTCCTATATCCCATGATTTCCCTAAAAATCATTACCTATATCTACCAAGATTTGATGGTGAATGCGACAACATCACTGTTGAGAGACATGTACTGAATTTTGAGTCTTTTCTTAACCTTTTTGAAGTTGATGAAGAGGATGTCAGTATCAAGAGTTTTTCACTTTCTTTGCAAGGCAAAGTCAAGAGTTGGTTCAAAACCCTACATGATGCGAGCATCTCATATTTCCAACAATTCGTCAAAAGTTTCCTTGACAAGTGGGTGGTCAGACAGAACCCTTTCTTGATTCTATAAGAGTATAACAAGCTGAAAAGACAACCAAGGGAGATAGTACAACAATTTTCTGCCAGATTTAACCAAGTTTATTGTTCGATGCCTATTAATATAAGACCTCCTCCTGGATCCACTCTCTTGCACTACTCGGATGCCTTTGATTTGGAAATGGAGTTTCAGATGAGAGAAAGGAACCTTACAACACTTGAAGAGATGCACAACAGTGCAGTAGATGTAGATGCTAATTTGCTAATTAGAAGGGCAAAGTTGAAGGAAGAAAAGATGAAGAACATAGATCCAAAGGAATCGACATCTTTAGAGGTAAAGCTTGACATTTTGGTAAGTGCAGTGGAAGAGATGATGCAAAATATCACCACAAGGAATGAGTATGATGTTCAAGACCATGGCTTGTTGATTGAAGAAGAACAAGTGGCTGATCGAAAACATTTTCTTTCTTATCCCAGTTGTCATAGATATGATAATGATTGTTCTATAGATCAGCTTGCAAAAGAGATATCTATTGATCTGACATGTATGCTTGATGATGTGTTTTATACTGATGATTTGCCTAAGTTTGATCAGTATGATGATGATTATGTTCTCCAAACAGAAGCTAGTCTTGCAGACAAATCAATAGCTGGTTTGTGGAAGGAGGAAGTTCACTTTCAGCAGCTCAGTGATCAGCTGTTGCGTACAAGCTATGAAAGTGAGGAGGAATGTGCAACAAATTTTGAAGTAAGTGAAGAATCTTTGCCTCTTTGTTTTACTTTGTTTCAATTCATCAGAGACAACTTTCATGCAATCAGAAATCAACCGTCGATAAGTTTTGATCTGGACTATCTTGAGGGAAATGAAATCCTTGGTCAAGACTTCCCATATCTATATGTGTAGCCTCTGAATGCCATTGAAGGTCGGGTTACAGATGAAGACTTAGAAGTTGGAACATATGATCAAATGACGCAAGATGATTCCATACCATTATGTTTTGAATCATTTCAGTTTTGAAGGGAATTTTGTATAGTATATCTTCAAATGAGCAGCCTGTAGAAAATTGTGCAATCTCATTGGAACCAATAGAAAATGTGTCACAACAGTCTTTTCAAGTTTTTCACGATCCAATAGCTGATGCGTTGGATGATGTCTGTAGTCAAAGTCCTTCTCCATTAGCTAATTGTGAGCTTGAAAAACGTATTGATACAAACTTGATCTGATAGCTGGTTTCTTTGTCATTTTTAGCAGGAGTCTCGTCACAAAGCTCAGATAAAAGTTTGCATTCATGGTATGAGGAGAAACAATGTAATCCATTGGATGAGCTAAGTACCAGTGCACATGAGTTTCAAGATCCTCATGCCGTATTTTTGGAGTCTGATAGAGAATCCATATTATTCAATCTGGGAAAATTTGGATTTGTTTTCAAGTTTTCATGGGAGTTGCATTTCAGCAGTTCTTTCTTCTTGCTCATAAACAAGCACTTGTGGAGAATTTAAACAGTAGCCAGAATGCTTACTTGGTTGCATTGGTTGTTTCATTTCACTTGATCAGGTGATGAATGGAACAGTTAGAGTAGGTCTTATTGAATAAGCTCTAGTTTGAACATTTTTTCCAGTTGGTCGGTTGTGTTTTAGTGTTAAGTTAGTTTTTAGTCGAGTAAAAGTTAGTTTGTGTCGTCAAGTCGTCAGTTTTTAGTCATGCATTTCAATTTAATTTTTTGATTGTATTGGCCCACATGGTTAGGCACTTGGTCTATAGTATTCTTGACACCTCCAAGGAGCTGCCATCCCCAATAAGGCTGATGCTAGTGTCAGTATTTGCATCCTGCCATCAGTGATAAAAAATCCTCTTTTCATATCATTTTAAGGGTCCGATTCAATTTTTTTTTATCATTCCACTAGGTCATGCAAAAAAAAATTAGTCACTAACGGTAGTCCTAGTCCAGAAACATCACTCTTCCCTAAATGTGATTACTTGCTAGCATAGTTTCATATCTTGTTGATTGTACATCATCCATAAAGTTATTTTTATCATGCCATTTTTATCAGTCTTGAGGTCATTATGTCATCTTGAAATTCAATCCTTCAAGGTCTCATCAAGTCTTTAGGGTTTTTCAAGGTTTCATTAGGTCATTAGGGTTGCCAAGGTTCCATTCCATTGCATAAGACCATCAAGTAAAGGGTGATAAAATAACATCCCTTCACCATATGAAGATGGTTTGTAAAGAGAAATGATTATTTCATTATGTAGTTTTATGTCTTTCAAATGTAATAATTTCACCATCCCAAGCTATTAACTCAGTGTTCTGTTGTGGTAAAAACACAACCCCCCATTATTGATGTGTTCACTTCAATTAATAGGGACCCTTTCTATAAAAATTTTGGCTAGGCACCTTTTT
>APFE030076849.1:9437-33262 GCA_000404065.3 Pinus taeda
TTCTGTGCATGTACAACTCAAAACATCCACGCACATGGGACGAGAGCCTCCCCTATGTTCAACACATCTACAACCGGGCTCTCCACAGCTCGACTGGCCACAACCCTTTTCAGGTGGGCTTGGGATTCCAACCACTATGTCCCATTGATGTGGCCATGCCATTTGCAGCTACTCACACAGATTTGGCTCATGTCCAGTCCGAAACAGATAAGGCAAACAACTTCATTGAGCACATCCAACATACTCGCCAGTAGGGCCATGGCATTCTAGAGAAATCAAATGCCAAGTACAAGCAGCGACATGATCAACATCGGGTGCCACACAAGTTTCAGGTGAGCGATAAAGTCTAGTTGCATTTGCAAAAGGAATGCCTTACCAGCGCCTATCGGAAATTCAAACCACTCCGATATGGTCCTTACACCATTACCAAGGTTGTGGGAGACAATGCATTTGAACTCAGCATTCCCGCATTCTTTTGCTTGCACCCAATGTTCAATGTGGATTGCCTTCGGCCATACTTTCCACCATTTAGACACATTCGACATTGCAGAACAACTCACACCCATAGAGTTAAATCCATATTGCATGGAACAAGCTGCAACTGATCGGATCATGGACACACTGATCAAGCACACTCGCCAGCAGAATATCCAATCGTATTGAGTTGTCAAAGCATGCCAACTCCTTCACTAGGGAAAATGGCTCACCAAGGACCAAGTTTAGCAGAAGTTCCTTCATCTCATGGAAGAACTCAACGCAATGGGGACCATTGCTTCCTAAGGGGGGAAGGAATGATCCAGGTGGATATTGGTGGCCACCCGTCAATTCCATTTGGACCCCCACCAATGATTTTTTCAGTTTTTCAGTTTCCTTAATTATAGCACAGTTTACTATTTTTAGCAGTTTTTTCGGGTCCTAAACTTCCGAGGCCGTTTTGAGGCCCTAAACAATGTGCTATCATGCGCGTCAAATGGAGATAATATTAGGGCTTCAAAACAGAGATAATATTAGGGCCTAATATGACCAAGTCGCGACCCCGAGAAGTTGGCTATCCAACTCACCCCAACGGGGCCCATAAACTCTTGGTGTTACATCTCCTCGGGTTAGGGTTTTGGTTGTTTAGGGTTTGCTCTTATTGTTCAATAATAAAAAAGCCCTTGGGCCTCATTGTAAGACAGTCCAGATGCTTGTAGCCGCTACATCTCTTCTCAGAGATAAGCTACCATCGTCCTAGCTGGTTTATTTCCATTCCTGTTTGTAAACATATTTCAGTATTTTACATTAATGAAATGAAGTATTATTTCCATTGCATCTCTGTGTTTACGGTTATCTCTATAATTTGTTGCGTTCCTGTTTAAATCCGGATCAATTGACCATTAGCCACTCCACAATCAAGACACAAGTCCTCTTAATTGTCAACCTTTTGCTCTGGTCTTTGATTCCTCTTCCACTTCTTAACACTAAGACTACATCACTTGAGACCTTCACTGTGATAGCAATGAGAGAGTTCCAAAATCCATCACTGTAATATCATAACAGACCTCATAATTGCACTGAAATCTTCATTACCGAGATCTTGTCACTTTGTAAGAGCACCGAGACTTCATGAATGATAATCATGTCCAAACTGTGACATCATTGAGACTATGACTTGAGCGAGGTTAGCACTGGATCCTACTCCTTGTGGCAGTGTCGAGACTTCTTCAAAAATTGCACCGAAACATAGTCTTCTCATATCACCGAACAATAGACTCTCCTCAACACCGAAACAATGTCACTGCAGTCTTCTATACGAAGTACAAAGGTTTTTGAACTTGTCTGCACTAAGCCACCCAAATAGAGGTATCTGAATTGTTCACTGTCTCTGTCATTCGAAATCACAGAGAGAGACCACCGAACTTTTGACTATAGTTTTCTTCATTATATGGAAACATGACTAGTTCAGGAACATCGAACTGTGGTCTATACATAGATGAATCTTCTTATTCGCTGTCACAGTGATCTCTATTTAAAAGGGATCCAAATTCCCTTCCCTATAGAACTGTGGTCATGTAACCTTGTAGCCTTCACCGAAACAGAGGTAACCTGAGTCTCTTTTCTGCGCCCAAAAAAATTAGAGATATGCGAAGTTCTTTTTTGTGGTTATGCGAAAAGCCTAGCCTCCTATATATATAGTGGTTGGTCCATATACTCAAGCTGACATGAGCATCCAAATGGGTTGGTCTCCTTAATGTGAGCTAACATCAAGAGAAGAGGATTGTGCTCGTCTTTGGAGGGCTTTCTAGACACTTAATTGACTTGTATACATTTTACACATGCTCAAGAAGAGCTCTTCATACATGACATTAATTCTTTGACCTTAATGACAAATCTTAAGGTTCTCAATGAGAGCCATCTAAAATAAAATTCACTTGCTCATGAAACCCATGAAGCAAGGCTTACAAAAATAATTTTATTTTCTTTATTACATCATTTACAAAAGTCACAATTACATGTCTTTATGAAGACCGAACTTAGTTACACTTTTCAACATCAGCCAGAGCCAAAACCTCTTTCTTTGAGAGGAAAACCCGAACAAATTCTTCTTCTTTTAAAGATTTCAATTGACAAATATAAAGACCAAGACCCTTGACCTATTTGCCTCTCCAAGACCAAGACGCAAATCTCCTTTGTCAACGATAGTCCACCTTTTGCTCCTTCCTCCTCCTCGAATTCTTCTTCAACCTTGGCTTGCTTTAGACTTTCAACCTTCTTCCACTTCAACTCCCTAGGAGGAATGCACCACTACTGCAACAAACTTCTTCACTGCTGTAATAGACTTCTCCTCTTTTCGGCCTTTACTGCTTCCATAGACTTTCACCTTTTCTCGACCTTCGCTGCTGCAATATACTTTCACCCTTCCTCGGCCTTCACTAATGCAATATACTTGCACCTTTCCTCGACCTTCACTGCTACAATACACAGGTTTGCAATTTCATGCATGTGGAGGTAAGATGGCCCACAAAACAATCCTAAATCAACACAAACTTCCTCGCTGCTCTTTCTTCCTTCCTCACTGGTAACTCGGCTCCCTTGATGACCCTCACACTCCTATCTATAGTTGTTGCCCAAGGTAATTAGCCCACCTAACATGTAGGTGAGCCGACGTGACTGTTGGAGGAGACAATTAATTCCACTTTGAAGCCAACTTGAAGTTAATGCTTGTGCTTGGTCTTGGAGGGTTACTTGTCATATTCATTGACTCATATACAAATATAATATGCCCAAGAAGGGTCTGTCATACATGACATTGAATCAAGTTGACTTTATGACCAATCCTAAGGACTCACAATGGGAGTCAAACTAAAAATAAAATTCCTTGCTCACGAAACCCATAAGACAAGCATTGCAATAATAATTTTATTTTTCTTCTTTTGATCAATTACATAAAATCACAATTACACATGTTATTATGAAGACCTAACCTAGTTACTTTTTCAACACTCCGTTCCATCATCATTTCACATGACACCTACCACTTGATTGGTGTACCTTCATTCCCTTAGAGGTTAAAACCACCTAATAGGGTCCTTCATTAACCTCTCTTCCCAAGGAAGGAAACACCTGGGCATGTCAAAAGCCACAAATTTGGAACGGAAACCCACTATGAAGTGTCCACCTCTGCCCTTGATTAGCGATCTTATTTACTCAACTGCACTAATGAATTTTTGTATTGGAAGGCAAGGAGACATGTTGGATCTTATACAAGATTGTAGGTGGGTTTTCATCTTGGACTTGAACTCCCTATACAGGATCCAAGCCCTTGAGAGAATCACATTGGCATTTGTAGGGTGAGCGTTGAGAGCCATAGGCCTCCATCCATGCAGAGCATTGGTTGCTACAACATGGTCTTCTTCAACACCACCACTTGCTTGCTTGTGCCCCAGTCATTTTGAGATGATGATGCCCTTAAACCACATTGCCTAGTCGGCTACACATTGCACCCGATACTTGGCAGCTGATCCAAGGCCTAGAGGAGGTTATGTCTTTCCTAGAGAGACATGGGAGGGCACGTGTCATCTTCTAGCCTTCATTCCTGGAGCATCGACTTGATTATGAGTCACTTGGAAACCCATGAGACTCATTTGGAGCCCACAAATCCCAAATAGGTGTTTGGAGACGTTTTGCAGCATTTGGAGGGCATCCCCCTCTTGTTCATCATTTTTTTGGCCCTCACTCTCATCCTTAGCACATGAGGCCTTAATGCTTCCCTTCTAGGCCTCCATGTCAGCGTTGCGTGGACTTAAGAAGGCTTATTCGACTTAATTTTTGAGCTATCATGGGTGGCTTGTAATTATGGGTGGGTTACTAGACATTTTAGGCATTGGAGGAGCTTCGTCTTTTCATTTTTGAACTCATAACTTGTGTATAAATAGATGAGACCTAGTCCCATTCTATCCATCATCACTTGGATTTCGATATCTCTTCTTGAGAATTTCGGACTTGCAATTGTTGGATTCTCTAGATAATTTGGATGCATTTTAATGTTTGGAAATTTTCACTATCTCTCTTGGACCTTCATTTTGGCATTTTGATGGATGGATATATTCTTCATTGTCTTGTAGGTGATGTTTAATGCTATATTTATGATTTTAATTGATGTCTAATGCATAGAATGTTGTCTCATGGTTTTAAATGTGCCCTAATTAATGGAATTTTAATTAAACATTGAAGCTATTGGGAAATTTGCATGTGTTACCCTTGGATAATGAATGAATGAATATTCCTAGAGGTTCTATTGCATTTTTCATCCTTGAAACTCCATCAAAAGTGTGATCGAAGTGTAAATATCTAGAGGTTGTTTTGTTGCTGCTTCATTATGGCTAGCGAAGCTACTTCTAGGTCTCCTTGAAGAGTGAATTCCCATATGAAAGTTATCTTTGCCTCCAATTCTCCCAATTGTTAGGCACTGGTCTTAATCCTTGGTGATCACTCTAAAATTGATAAATCATTTTTTTCACCTTCTTTCATCCTCTTTTCCTCGTCCCTTTAAGGATAAGGAGGCCTCTCTAGGGCTTGGTGTGAAGTCCTTTTGAGGAGTGCATTTTGAATTTCGTTGGGATAAATCTCTTCCTTAGTGCCTCCTCTAGTGATCATCATGTTTTGATACAATTCCCATGATGGGATCTTCGGAAATTTGATGCCCTAGCCATTACATCAATTGGGAACCCTAGAAGCTAATCCTTCAACTTGGGGATTCTTTGAAGGCTTTTGCTTTGATATTTGTTGAAGTAAATCATACATAGCCTTTTCTCTGGCCTACCTTGGCCTTGGATGAACTCTTATCTCGCTAAATATCTCAAACCTAGGTCTCGTGTAGCCTTTTAAGGGGTTTTTCGTGGAAAGCCTTACTAGCTTATGCCAAAGCTCTGTTATGAATATAATTCATATAAAAATAATAAAATGAATGTATTAAATAATAATTATAATAAGGTTAAGCTAATTAGTCATTAGAAATGAAAAGACATGTCTTAAAGATATGACCATTCATGAAGTGGCAATTGCCTATGTATATAGGGAGGCCTCATTTGTAACATTCACATCATCTCATCAATTCTATATACATTACTTGTCCTACTATGGATGTTTATGTCTTCCAAGTGATTTAAAGATTAGTTCGTTGCGTATATGAACCTTCTTCGTTACATTGGTATCAGAGTTGTTCGATCCTTTGGCTGCTTGACTGCTGCACAAGAACCAGTGTGATCCGGCCTTTGGCCATGAATCCTTCGTCAACCTTGTTGTTCGCCGCAATTGAAGCATTTCGTTACACAAGATGGTGTTTTTCTATTGTTGCCATTTTCCCCTTGGCCATGAAAGAAAGAAAAATATTAAAAAAATAAATATATAAAAGAAAAAATATATATATTTAAAAAAAAAGTTAAATAAAAATTGGAAGAAAGAAATTATTAAAAAGAAAAACAGTGAATATAAAAGGGAGAAAGAATTATATATATATATATTATTAAATTAAAAAGTGAAAAAATATTATAATTTAAAAGTAAATTCAAAAATAAATAAATAATATATATATATATATATATATTAGAAAAATATTTAAAAGAAAAAAAAGTATCTATTTGAAAAAAATGGCATTATATATATATATATCAAACAACCTTACCTGGTCGTTGTCTCACTACGCCTACCCTGTAAGATTCGCCATGCCGCCGATGTTAATCAACAACCTCTAGCCACGATCGAAGTAAGCGCAACCGATAGACCAATATTCTCACTGCCGACCGATCACCACAGGCATCTGCGTATCTCCATGTTTGACGCCACATATTTCGAACTCTGCAGAGTCGCACATTGCATTGAAACAATAGTTGATTGCACGTCCCTTGTGCTACATCCATGCTCCGACCACAACCGTCTGAACCGTTGCATCGAATCTCTACCCACAACAGTTGCCTAGCCACAATCTAAAAACTATTGTCGTACTCCCCCGAGCCACTGCGTCCCATTGATTACATGACGTCTGCAGCTCGCTTGAGCCACTACCACTGCCACCAGGTTATTCCCCAAAACAAATTCCCTGATTGTCTTTCACCTTGCCTCGATTTTCACCACTGTCGTTTCAAATGCCAACAATCGTGTCAAAAGCCAACAATCTTGTCGTTTCGTTCTATCCAACTTACATACCATCGACGTGCCCGTTTTTAAAAGTTTATAAATTACAATTAAATCATATATATATATATATATATTATATATATATTATAATAATATATATATTAATTAATTATATCATTTTATTATTATTAATAGCTATATAATATAATATATAGAATTAATTAATTAAAGAAAAATTATATTTATGTAGTAATAATAATAAAATAAGCAGAAACCATTGTTGAAAAAAGAAGACGAATAACCTAGGTATGGAGGAAAGAAGATTTTCCTACAAAGGCCTTTTAATTATGGGTCACATATTTAATTACATTAAAAAGATGTATCCAAGGAAAAGAAATTAATATTGCTATTAACACAAGCAATGAGGAAAATCACATCAATATTAATTTGGCAAATTAACTATTAATTCAAGAGCTAAGCATTGGTGAAGGAAAGATATTTGTGGCCAAAAGGAGTATGAAATTAGTTATTTACAAGTGACAATAGATCATTATGAATACATATCTCAATTTCGTGTTATAACTATGTTAAATAGAGAGATTGACATAATTCTCGGTCAACCTTGGTTTAAGGAATTAGGTATGTTCATGTTAAACATAGAGAAACAATTTTTGACGTTTCCTTATAAGGGGAAGATGGTTACATTTCGAGACATAACAAACAAATCAGAATCAATAACACCTTCATTAGAAGACTTTAAGGATATTTCAGAATTCATGTTTCAAGATAATATAAAATTTATATTAAAAAAGCAGAAAGAGCTTGAAGAAGTCATCTCCAGTAAGGACAAAGAAATTTCGCGCCTTAGAGATCATAATGAAAAACTACTCGAACAAGTCAAGAAAGCTAAGGCCACAAAGAAGGAACTCAAGAAACCCTTATCAGAACAAGAACATGAAAAATTACGTTTAAAGAACCTTAATAAAACATTATTAGCATAAATCCACAATTTAAAAGATGACGAGTATAGTAAACATAAAGTCAACAATCTAGAAGGCGAAGGGCTTTTATGTGTAAGAAATCATAACCAAAACTTTTTTATGCAAATAAAGAAGCTTAAAAGTGACAAGAAGTCATTAAATGACAAGTTAGAACAACTTACTCAAGAAGTATTGAACTCTCCAGTCGTAACAATCCAAGTCGAAGATAAAGGAACAAATACTGATCCAGTAAATATCACATCTCAAGAAGAGGATAAATCAGTGAAGGTGAAGACATACTCAAAAGTTGTAGTCCACACAACAAAAAATTCAAGTTAAGATCTCGCAATTAATCAAGAAATTTTTGAACCTGAAAGAAATCAGATGCCCCCAATAAAACAAGAAATCACCATGAACAGATTAGGGGAAAATCAAACTGTAAGAACTCCTTATCGACATCCAAATCACAAGAATAGAGAACTAAGTCAGTCTACATATTTGAACCATTCAAAACAGAAACAACAGATTTATGTTATATGGAATACTGAAGTTTTTAGAATCCAGTTCTATGATAACAATTCATTACAAATTTCCACTGATCGGAAGATTCCACAGAATATTAATTTAGGATGGTTAGATCCCTTCTCAATTCGACAATTTTATTTATCACTCCAAGGATCATATCGTCTTGTATCAACGAAGATGAAAGTACCGAGACACAAAGGTATTCAAATTGGAAAAAGAGATTAAGGTTTTCATCAATAAGCGTTGAGGACAAAGCATTTTGAAGAGAAAGGAAATGTTATGAATATAATTCATATACAAATAATAAAATGAATGTATTAAATAACAATTATAATAAGTTTAAACTAATTAGTCATTATTAATGAAAAAACATGTCTTAAAGACATGACCATTCATGAAGAGGCACCTGCCTAGATATATAAGCATGCCTCATTTGTAACATTCACATCATCTCAACAATTCTATACACATTATTTAATATACATTACTTGTCCTACTATGGATGTTTATATCTTCCAAGTGTTATTTAACCTTTCCATTGAATGAGCCACCTTCCCTCACTTTTGTTAGAGAATCTAGGGCAAAGTAGTGTAAAGTGATTCTTTGTTGCTTGATAACAATTTGTGATGTACTTTTACAATTTATCTTCTTCTTCTTATTGGTGTGTGTGTTTCATCAAACTGCTACCAAAAAGAAATAACAAGAACACAAAGTTTGACTCTTTGCCAGGGACAAACCCTCTCCACTCTTGAGAGGGAAACCCTTTGTAAGATTTTTCTTATTGAAGCTTCTTATTTGAACTAGGATATCCTCCAAGCATAAGTCAAATCCTTCTTCTTTTTGCATTGTCACTTCCGGCACATGGACCTTTGTTTTCTGACACTTCTGTTCCTTAGTACTTCGTCCTTTTCTGTTGCTTGTCTAAGTTAGGAAACCCTAGAATCTTAGGGTTTCTCTACTTCGTTATAAGGAGGACCTTCTTCGCTTTTCTTGGAGACCTTGTAGACCTTGTTATACATCTAAATGAGGTTTCTTAATATGCTGCTACCAAATCTGCAACAATATACTTCTGGAATCTTCGCACATGTTGACATAAACCCTAGAACAATCCTCCTTTCTTCGGTTTCTCTTCCTTCCTTCTTCGCTGGGTGGGGAGGCCTACTAGACCTTGTGTGTTAGCCCAAATTAGAGATATTTTCTATTATGCTTCCAAATAGAAAATAGTATTCTCATTTCATATTTTTCACTTCCCTCCACACATTACAAGCCCTATTTCATCATCTTCCCTCTTTGGGTCCACATGACCACGGGGTACATAAGGCACTCGTATGCTCCCTCCCCTTGTCCATATGTCTAGGTCAGGCCTCAAAATCTTGTCTCGAAAGTTGATGCAATTGAAAGAACATTAAAAGCGTATCATGGCCACAAGCAAGAAACAAAATAAAGAATATTACAAAATGTAAAAGATGGCTGGGACATTATAATAACATGTGGGCGAAAGCCAAACAGAAGCTGTTCCCCTTCATTATGACCATCACCCTAGTTCCCCCACACCATTAAAGAACCCATGCACGTCCCAACCCCTGGTGGGAGATGAAATGCCCCACCTTTGGGGGGTAATAACTGCTTATGTCATACACAACATGCTGTCATCTTCTGGAGCAACAAAGGCCGAGGTAACTCATGTATCCACGATTGCTCCTTCCATATATACACCTAAATATGTGGGCATCCCTCATCATTACCATCCTTGAACCCATGGCATTTGGCTTTGATACTCCTGTGTCCCTATCCATCTCATCATTATTCACATAACCCCTATCTATTGAAGGTTGTACCTTGGACTTGTCTTTCCCTTTAGGGGTTGGAAACACCTAATAGGGTTGTTTATTAACCACTCCTACCTAGGGAGGTAACACTATTACAAGCTTAAAGCCCCAAATTTGGAAGGGAATACCATTATGAAGTTTTAGTGTGCCCTTGATTAACAAGGTTGGTTCACTTAGATGCACTAATGAATTATTGTACCCAATGGCGAGGAAGTGCATTGGATCTTATATGTAGCTGGTAGGTGGTTTCATCATGGGATGGGAAACTTAACTAGGGCCCAAGCCCACTAGAGGATCATATTGACACCCTAAGGGATGTGTCGAGAGCCATGGGACTCCATGATGTGTTGAGAATCATTTGATGCCATGGGAACCCTCAACACCTTCAACAATTTTTCCATTGCCCCACACTATTCACAAGATGATGCACTTGGACCAGCATGCCCCAACCAACTTAACATGATCACGCCAGTTGATCTAAGTCTCATAGTATGTTTGTCTCACCCTTGAGACATGGGATGACATGCATCATCATCAGAGTCCTCATTTGGAGCATTGTACATGCTTTTCTTTCATCTGGAGACCCATGAGATGAAAAATTGTGCCTTAAATCCACTTTGGGGCCACACATGATGACTTGCATGGAAAATTAGGGGCCATGCCCTAATTCATATTTATTGGAGCCCTCTCTCTCATCATGGCACTTAGAGGACTCAACATGGCCCTCCAATGACCCTAAATCATCATGATGTCATCGACTCGACTTGCATATGGATGACTAATTCATAACTTATGATAGTTGCTTGGTTGGCTTGTGACTAAGACTTGTTTTAGCACATTATTTTATAATTTTGGGGGGCTCATTAGGCTAATTTGATTTAGAAAGACTGGTTTAATTGAGTCTCGTTTGTGAGAACTCATCATCATCACTTGGATTTTCGGTCCGCTTAGGAAAATTCACACTTTTTCTCTTGGATCCTTTGGAGTATCTTGGACGGAGTATGATATTTGGAGCTGATTTTTGATCTTGTCTTGGTGTTGTTGAAGTTCTAACTAGTGTTGATCTTCATAATGAATTTCAAATGTACTATTGAAATATTTATTCTATTCATTCATTACATTCATTATTATTTTATTTTCTAGTCAAAGGATGTTCTTTATACTTCTAGTGTTTATTGAGTAATTTTTTTTTTGTCACGAGTCAAACAAATGTAATTGAGTCAAAGTCCCATTTGGACTATTTGAAAGAAAAATAAAAATGAATTTATTCAAGTCAAAAAGTCAAATTTTGTCACCACAAAACCAAGTCGGCCCTCCTGGAAAAGTCGGCCTAGAAAGGCATCTATTCGACCTCATGTACAACTATAAATATAACACAATTCGACCTCATTTAGAGACCAATTCATCACATCAATTTTTGTGCCAAGAAAGAGAAAGAAAACCAGTGAAAGTCAAAAGGAAAGCGAATGTCAAAGGTGACAGTGCGAAGGTCAAAGGAGAGAGATTCTTGTGTTTTCTACCCTACATTCTACCACACATGAAATTTCAGAACTGTTGCGGGGCCAAAAATTTCAGAGATATTACAGGGCCGAAAATTTCAAAGTTTGACCATATTTGAAGAGAATTGACCAACATTATATTTGTTGACTTTGACTTTATTGAAGAAGGTTTGCAGAAGGGCTGACTTGAGGCTTTTGTGGTAGTCTTGGTCTTAGTTTTTGGCTCTTGGATATCTCACTTAGATCTGATTCTATAAGAATTTGCCTTGAGTTGGAGCCTATATCTTTGTGTTCTTTGTCTCTTGTGATCTTCATTTTTGTATATTTTTGGTAATTGCTTGATGAGGAGAAGATAATATAAGTAATAAAAGGCCAACAACGTTCACGAGTATTATCAAGTAAGAGAAATCACCTTAATTTATAAGTATATTGATTTCTCAACATGTTATCAAAGTTAAGGTGAAGGAAGGGCAACTTGAAGATCACTTTTGTTGGCATGGTTGAAGGCATCTCTATAATAGTCATTTCACTTTCAAGACATATTTACATTAGCTACATTGGAGGGCACTACTTGCAACAACTATACTTGAAGAAGAAGAAGGCACAATGATCATTATCATTAGTAGTCACCACCTTGGAAAAGACCATCATCTTTGTTGCAGCAATCTCTTTCTTTTGACTCTATTAGAAAACTCTTGCTCATCTCTCATCATTGAATACATCATAACAACTTAAAAGACATCGCTAGAGAAACCATCATTCAACAATATCCTTGAAGTCTTGTGGAAGCATCATCGATAGCAAGTACTCTAGCACACTCTATGTCTAAAATTCCTACTCAAATGTCATATATCTATATGGAAAACAACAAACTTAATGGATCCTTTAATTTTAAGGTTTGGAAGAAAAGAATTGGTTTGGTTCTCAAAGAAAATGATGTCATGATTTTTGTTGAGGGAAAGACTCCACCAATTGATAAGCACAATGCTAAAAAAATGGCTAAGTACAATAAGGGAGAAATAAGGGCTCAAAGAATTCTCTTCGAATCCATGAAAGATCACCTTATCCCCTTTGTTGCAGATTTGGCCACATCAAAAGAAGTTTATGACAAATTGGTAAGATTATACTTTGTCAATACTACAGGTCAAAAAATATCTTTAAGGAATCAACTTTACAGAACAAGGTTATCAAGAAAAGAAGGTGTGGCCTTATATCTTGTGAAAATCTTGAAAGTGAAAGATCAACTTCAAGGGCTTGGAGAAGTCATATTTGGTTCCAAATTAACTAGCTGCGTACTCAATGCTCTACCTTAAGATTGGAATAGTTTTGTAACCAACATCCATTCAAGAAAAGAAACTCCAACATTTGAATAATTATGGGCACAATGTGTTCTAGAAGAAGCAATTTGGAAGCAAAGGACGACACCGAACCCAATGTTGAAAATGCTCAAGCTTTTGTTGCCAGGTCAAGGAATATGTTTAGAAGATTTGGAAGATTCCAACTCCATCATAGATACAACAACAACAACAACAACAACAATTCGCCACATGGAAACCAAGATATGTCTAAAGTACAATCCTATGGTTGTAATGAATATGGACATTACGAAAGAGATTGTCCTAAAGATCCTAAGAACAATAAGAACAACAAAAGGAAAGAGAGAAGTGAAGCTCATGTTGTAGAAGACGAAGAAACAGAGAAGAAACCAAAGATTGAAGATCAGAAGGAACTCTACTATTGAAAACAAATACCATGTTTGCAAGTAGTTTTTGTTCACTTTTATTAGATGATAGTTAGAGTAGTAGTTACAATTGCATTTGTATAGAAGAGTCTTGGGATTCGCAAATTATAGTGTCTTGGAAGAAGAATCTAGCATAGGAAGAAATATAGTCTGCATGAAGTTTTTAAAAGGACATTTAGTTAGATATCTTCACAAAGAGTCAACACATCATCTAGTTTGCTAGAATAGAAGAGTTGAAGTCACCTAGAAGATTTTCTACACATCATTTGGTAGTCACAAGCATTCTACAATTATCAAAGCAATACATTTTCTCATGAAGATATTGAAGCAATCATCTAGCAAGAAGGAACTACAAGATTTACATTAGAAGCGGATCTATAGTAGAATCATAGTCGTTATGTCGTTGTTTCAAAGTTTAACATTTGAATGGAAGAGTTAAAAGAATGCATCAAAAATCTATTCTACTATTAAAAGTAGTAGTTTGCTCAAAAGTAGTCCACCAGCATGAAAGAACGAAGTATTCTTATCTAGGAAAAGGTTCGTCATCAACCATCTTGAAAGAAACTCATATCTTCAAGAGAGTTGAAAGGGAGAATATAATACAATTGGATGAAAAGTTAAAGCATGATATGTCTTGGTCAGCTAGTTGAAAAGGAAAATCAAGACCCTTCTAGGTGGATATTTGACATATGATAACATCACAGATCATTTACAGAACTTCTGACATTATCGTTGATCATTATGATTTCTTGAGGAATGTGAAGTTAGATAATAAGAAGGAAATGTGGACTCCAGAGGGAGCTAGGAGCATAAATTGACTTGAAGGATCTTATAACTTGAAAATATAGAACAAAATCAATCATTCTGGAAACTCTAATAATAACGAATGACATTAATGAAATATGATATGGTTTCCAACAATAGAAGCATGTACACTATAAGGACAGAAAAGGCAGTGAACTCATATAAGTCAGGTGACAATTTGATGATATGTTGGATTTGTTGATTTTTGGTAGTATCAGATGTGCTCCAACGATGAAAATTGGTGGAGGGGCTAAGGAACATGAGATCTCCAAGACCCAGAATCTTTTGGAGAAATTCCACCCGGATGAAGAGATATTAGAATAATTAATATTTTTAATGAGACCCTAAGTCTAAACTTAGGAAAATTAAAATATTAATGTGTATTAATATAAAATAGGTGAGAAAGTTCTAAGAGACGAGGATCAAGTCAAATCTAATCTTAGCCATTGATTAGGGACTTAATCTTGGCCGTTGATTCATCAACAGGAAAAGTATAAGAGGAGGCTTCAGGGTCAATTGGAGACACACCGAAGAGAGATCAAGAATTCGATTTTTTGGGGCAAGGTTTGCAGAGGAAATCGAGTTAGTGATCAGTGGAAGTGAGGGGCAGTTAAGCAAGGGATTTCCATCCGAGGCTGAAGAATACATAGCAGAGAGGCAGCACAATGCTAGAGAGACAACACATGCCCTAGAAGGGTTGACGTAGAGGCAGTAGGAGCTGATGCAGAGGACACATAAGCCGTAGAGGCTGACGCAGAAGGCCGTAGAGGCTAACACTGGGCTTCAAAGGCAGCGTTCGAGAGATTCTGTGGGGCAGACTGAGAGGAGATCATCAGAGAGAGGGTGACGTAGTTCTTGAAGGGTGATGCAGTTCCAGAGCAGTGCTTGGAGCAACTTTCACTGTCCAGCACAAGGAACAGTTAGAGTCACTGTGGGGTTGATCATCCGGTTGCTGATTTGCCAGAATATCTGTCTCCGAATAGAGGTACTACTACCAAGGATATTCTCTGTTAGGTGAGCCATTTCTGTCACCCTAGTTGTATTCACAAATATGCTTAATAATACAAATCCTCTATATGCTGCACCGGTTTTCCAACATTGGGTTGTTCTGGGGACGATTGTCCAAAAATAACGGTGTCACTTGTGTTATTATTTTTGTTTACTTCAGTGCATGATATGCGTATCTGCAAAGGCTACATTTGTGTTTACTTCGATACTTATGCAATTAAATAACTTGTTAATGTAAAGAGAAAGTAGGAGATAGTAAACTAGAAATTGCAGTAGGGGTTTCTGATGTGTTAGATTAGGAATTTTCACATGGTATCAGAGGGATTGCATATCAGAGGCGACTGAAGACACTAGCTAAGAAAATATGAGAATTTGTAGCAGAGAAGCAACTGTCCTGAGAGAAAACATTGTTCCAGGGCTGAAGAGGCGAGAGGAGTGACACAATGCAAAGAGTGTGACGCAGAGGCTCACGCAGTGCTTGCATCAGATTTCTAAGATGGGAGAGGAAGACACAGTAGTTGGGAGGAGCCTACGTAGTAGCTGCGTCAGCTGTCTAGGCTAGCGCAGAGGCAAAGGGAGATAGATCAGGCTTACATAGTGCGAAGTCATCTTTCTGAGCTAGGAAGGATTGACACAGTGACCAGGAGGAGCTGATCCAACTTTCACTGTGATTGCACAGAGCTAGAAGGGCTTAGACTCTTCAGTTGTCGGGGCTAAGGGAGTTGAGAAAATTTTGATTTGTGGAGCTAGTGGGACATTGTTTTTGTGAGTGTAGAATCATGTCTAAGGAGACTGAACCAAGGTAGAGGGAAGCACTACCTTGATAAATTTCTAGCCAAGAAATCTAGATCCAGGTTGCAACGACGTAGGAGGGTTGGAGAGGAGTGGTTCGACAGTTGGCCAGTGGATTTCCTAGAGGGAAATCACGACTCAAAAGGAGTCTAGAGAAGAGGAGTAGAGATGGCAGTAAACAGATTGACGGATCAAGACAAATTGGATAAGGCTTCCAATTTTGTCATCTGGAAGGCTAAGATCATGGCAATCTTGGATAAACATCGCATCAAGGACTATGCCTTGAAAACAATAGTTGTTCCAATTGACCCTAATGCAAATGAGACGTATGAGGAGGCCAAGGCGAAGGTGAAATGCATGATTCTAGATGGGGTCAAGGATCATGTCATACCACACATATTACTGAGAAGAACAAAATAAGGGAGATGTGGCAGACACTGACCACCTTATACCAGGGCTCTTCCATGCAACGAAAGATGTTATTGGAGAATCAACTGAGATCATATCAGATGTAAAAAGGAGAGAAGATATATCTGTTCCTTCTCAGGTTGCAGGGAATTCACGACCAACTTACTCCTGTGGGGTCTACACTGGATCCAGAGTTCATGGTCAACACTGCTCTGAATGTAGTATCCAAGGACTAGGAGACATTTGTCCAAAGCATTTTTCCCCAGTTGGGAGGATATGTGGGCAACTCTTGGACAGGAAGAGCTTAGGGATTAAGCAAGGCAAGGAGTAGCGGTAAGGGAGTTCGAATCAAGAAAGAGGAGGAGGAGGATGCAACTCTAGCATCTGCAGGACAAAAGGGGTTCAGAAGAGGAAGAAGAAATATATCTCCAAGGTCAAGTGCTTCAACTGTGGGGAGCTGGGACTTTATGCCTCATAGTGCCCTAAGAAGAAAGGCAAGGGAGAAGCTTTTGACTCAAAGGATGCTCTAGCAAAGGCAGAGAAGGATGTCCAGGATGATGATGATTATGCCATGAGTGCTCATGCGCCTCTAGAGAAGAGGCGGGGAGACATAGATTTGTATTCAAGATGACAACATGCAGGGGCATGATCCTTGAGGTGCCCAAACTCTTGGACCACATACGATTACGTGAGCCCTTAACGACAGTAGCATGGTGACAGGTGTCAGGGGGAGCAAGGTGTGATGAAGTGACAAGGTAGTGCTTGTTAGGGTCCCACCCTAACCCCCTTATCTATGTAATGGGACCACGTCATAGTCAAGAGTCAATAAAGCCCATATGAATAATTGTAAGTGGTTAATCCGCAATTAATAACGGAACCACAGTTAGTTGCAAATGGGCCGTAGTATTAGATAGAGGGTATTAGTAATACAATGGTATTGGCCCATGGTATTGCATGTATGAGTCATATATAAAGGATAGAGACTCCCTACGAGGAGCATCGTGTCTTATTTTGCAATCGAGCTCTGCTCTATTGGAGGTTGCCCCCTCGAAGAGGCAAGTGAACATTACTCTCTGAATAATAAAATCGTTGCTATTCTGTGTTCTGGGTATCTTTTCTTCGCTTATTCTGTGTTCTGGGTATCTTTTCTTCGCATATTCTATATTTGGGTATCATTTGCAGGTTAAGAGCATAACAGTGGTAGAGTGCAGAAGTCTGTAGACATAGAGTTGTATTCAAGAGGACAACATGCAGGGGCAAGATCCTTGAGGTGCCCAAAATCTTGGATCGCATACGACTACGTGAGCCTAAATGACAGTAGCATGGTGACAGGTGTTAGGTGGAGCAAGGTGTGATGAAGCGATAAGGCAGTGCTAGAGTGTAGAAGTCTGTAGAAGTGTAGTAGAGGTTGCAACAATGCGAGAGGCACAAAGGTGTTTGCAGCATCGTAGTGGCAATAGAGGGAGCACAGGATAAAAACAGAGGTAGCTTCAACATCACGAGGCTTCTAGAGTGACCGGGATGCCAGTGTTTGGGGGAAGTCAGTTACTTACTTCTCGGTAACTGAGTTGCAGTGCAACAGTTAGCAGTGGTAGTGCTATGGGCAACATGATGCAACATTTTGAGAGGGAGTTGCAGTACATATGTAGTAGTGGCAGTGGTAGTGTCATGTGCAACAATACAGGAAACAACAATGTAGGGGATGTCTGGCAGCAGGCCAAGCATCAACACATGTACTGATGTAGAAGATCAGCGTGATGTTTCTACGGTGAAGCATTACTAGAGCACATTACTTTCTAAGAGGGAGTGTTAATTTTTGGTAGCATCAGATGTGCTATAGCCATGGAAATTGGTGGAGAGGCTATGGCACATGGGATGTCCAAGACCCAGAAATCGTTTGGAGAAATTCCACTCGGATGAAGAGATATTAAAACAATTAATTTTTTTTAATGAGACCCTAAGTCTAAACTTAGGAAAATTAAAATATTAATGTGTATTAATATAAAATGGGTGAGAAAGTTTTAAGAGATGAGGATCAAGCCATATCTAATCTTAGCCATTGATTAGGGACTTAATCTTGACTGTTGATTCGTCAACAGGAAAAGTATAAAAGGAGGTTTGAGGGTTAGTTGGAGACACATCAAAGAGAGATCAAGAATTCGATTTTTTGGAGAGGTTTGCTAAGGAAATAAAGTTAGCGATGAGTTGTAGCGAGGGGTAGTTCAAAAATGGATTTCCATCTGAGGCTGAAGAATACATAGAAAAGAGGCAATGCAGGCCCTAGTAGGGCTAACACAGAGGATGCAGAAGCTGTAGAGGCTGATGCAGAAGGACGTAGAGGCTGACGTAGAAGCTGACGCAGTCAGTGCATAGGGCCGTAGAGTCTGATGTTGGGCTTCAGAGGCAATGCTAGGGAGATTCTGTGGAGTAGACTAAGAGAAGATCAGCCGGGAGAGGGTGACGTTGTTCTAGAGCAGTGCTTGGAGCAGCGTTCACTGTACAGCACAAGGAACAATCAGAGTCACTTTGGGGTTGATCATCCAGTTGCTGATTTTCCAGAATATCTATCTCCAGATAGAGGTACTACTACCAAGGATATTCTTTGTTGGGTGAGCCATTTCTGACACCCTAATTGTATTCACGAATCTGCTTAATAAGACAAACCCTCTATATGTTGCACCGATTTTCCCACATTGGGTTTTTCTGGGGACGATTGTCCAAAAATAACGGTGTCCCTTGTGTTATTGTTTCTGTTTACTTCAGTGCAAGATCTGTGTATCTGCGAAGTCTACATTTGTGTTTACTTTGATATTTATGCAATTAAATAACTTGTTAATGTAAAGAACAAGTAGGAGAAAATAAAGTAGAAATTGTAGTAGGGGTTTTTGATGTGTTAGATTCAAGAATTTTCACTCATTGATAAAGAAG
The DNA here is from genome assembly GCA_000404065.3 of Pinus taeda. NCBI lineage: Eukaryota > Viridiplantae > Streptophyta > Pinopsida > Pinales > Pinaceae > Pinus > Pinus taeda. The sequence continues at coordinate 28,567 of APFE030076849.1, forward strand.
AAGCTCACCCATCTCATCCAGGAAGAGAAAGCTATGATTAGATCTACATTGATTGGTTTGACATGTACTATTACTACTAACGATTGGAATTTGTTATAAAGTGCGAAAAAAAATCCTATTATAGTACGAAGGAAGAAGAAGTGAAGGCTTGTGCAATCAACTTTGAAGAATTTTAGCTCCATAAGATGTTTGAAGAACTACTTGATGACATGTTGGATTCAAAGCTAGAAGAAGTGTTGGTAATGTTGGCGTTGTTGTGCACTGATTATGGTGATGATATTGTGCAAAGGCTGATTCATGTTGAATGTTAGATAGCTTGGACTGCAAAAGATTGAAAGTGATGTGAAGTGCAAAGGATATGAAAAGCAATGTGAAGGTTGAATATGATCAGATGGAATGTAAACTATTGAGACACAAGTTGAAAAATATATGTTTTCATTGAAAAAAATGTATGATACAAGATAATACAAATCTGCTCTGTTTCTTGTAACCATTGATGATTGAACTGTTTTTTTTAGGTCTATTTTATATTACAAAAGTTACAAATTGTTTTTAGAACTGAAAATGAAGATACAAGCTTGTGAACAATTTTTATAAGACCAAGAGACAGTGTCTCATTTTATATTCTTGCAAAGAATACAAACAACCAATAAAAAACCAATAAGGCTTGCTTATAAAATAGACATTGTGGTATGGAAAAATGACTTTTGGAAGTGAAGCAATCTGCATGAGAAAGTTGATGAGCAACAATAGAAGAGGCTTAGAGTTGAAAAGAAGACGCTGTAAAGACTTGCAGTAGACTTGACAACATAGCTGTATATCAGGTAACCAACATTTGTGACTTGATGTTGTGATTGAGAGATGCTTGTCCTTCTCTATGTTGTAGCAAGATAAAGAACTTGTAGCCTGTTGAGGTAGGAGCCTCATGTGGGTTGTAGGCTACATAAAAGCTGTGGGAGTTGGAGCTTCCTTTGAGGCAAGAGCCTCTTGTAGGTTGAAGCCTACAAAGCTCTAATGTAATAAAGAGCAGTAACTTGCCTTCCATCACTTTTAGCCTAAAATTCGTGGTTTTCTCCCTTTGGTGTTTCCACTTATATCTGGTGTCTTCATGTGTTGGTTTTTGAATGCTGTGTGAATGATCTTGAATAATTGATAAATTTAGCTGCATATTTCTCTCTCTGACACTTGCAAAAGGAATTCAATAATAATCAAATGCACACATAAACCATTTGCTGCATAAGAGGAAAATTAAGTTGAGCAAAAGTAAAAATATTAAATCAGTGATTCACCCCCTTCTCAGTAATTTACAATCATAAATATCAATTGACATCAAAGCCAAGTTCCTTCAATATCTGTCTAAGAACTGGAAGGAGGTCCTCAGTCAGTAAAATGGTTAATCAAGAAGGATGTTCAACAAATAAATCCCGTCTATTTACTAGTACAAATTATGCCTTCTAGAAAGTGAGAACGAAGACATTTTTATTGTCTCTAGGAGTAGAAGTCTAGGGTGCTATGATGGTAGTGTATGAAGAACCAAAGGAAACAACTAGTGACAAAGATGTCAAACTGAATTTTATATCTAATTCAAAAACTATGAATGCGCTTCTGAGTGGCCTATGTGAGTTTGAATTTATCAAAGTAATGCATTGTGAGACAGCCAAAGATATCTAGGTTAAATTAGAAATTATTCATGAAGGACATAAAAAGGTAAAGATGACCAAATTTCAAGTGTATAGAATGCAGTTTGAGACCTTAAAAATGAATGAAAATGAAGATATAGCTAAATTCTTTTCAAGAGTTGACAAAATCGTAAATATCATGATAGATCTAGGAGAAACAATCGAAGAAAGTGTAATAGCAGAAAATATTGAGGTCTTTACCTTGTAAATTCAATCCTAAGGTTTTAGATATAGAAGAGACAACAAACTTTGAGACTTTGAACAAGGATCAAATACTTGGGATCTTTGACAACATATGAGATGAGAATTCCAAAACGGAAGGTAGTCACTAGAGATGCAGCTTTCAAGGCAGACAAGTCCACAGAAGAAAATGAATTTTCATGCTCAGGTTCTGATGACGAAGAAGCAAAATTTGTCAGAAGATTGAAGAAAGGCACATGTAAGTATAAAGGAAAACTTCCATTTAAGTGTTTTAGTCGTGGAAGAGTGGGGCATTATGCTTCAAAATATCCTTCTGAGAAAGAAGAAAACCAACCTAAAGGGAAAGAAAAGAACAAGTCTAATAAAATGCAAAAAGAGAGAAAAATTTCAAAGAAAAACTTTCTACGCTCAAGAACATAACAATGTATCGAAAGTTCCAATGAATCCTCTAGTGAAGATGGAACCAGTGAATTCATGTTGATGGCCTTGGAAGAACTTGAAAAAGATTCCCATGAATATGAAGAAGAAGATGAAGGTGAAGTAGACCTTGAGGGGGAGATGATCAATGCCTTGGATGAGATAGAAATGCTTAAACTCAATAATAAAAACACAAAGAGATCCTACTAAAATATGTAAAAGAAGAAGACATTATCAAGTCGAAAGTTGAACTTGAAGAAGTAAAGAAGGTGGAAGACATTTTGATGCAACAAATAAAAGAGAAAAATCAGGAGTGTGAAAGATTGGAAGAAGAGGTGGTAAGTCTGAAGAAGAAGCTAGAGAAGGATCTAACTGAACTAAACATGATTATTCAACAAATAAAAGGGTCTGAAAAACTGGATGTGATATTAAATGGTTAGAGGTCTCCACTGATAAAGACTGGGTTAAGCTATGAAGGAGAATGCAGTAAATCCAAGGCAGAGGATAAAAGGACAATCACCTTGGTAAAATCTACTGGGGGAGAGAATGACAACTCACATCAATCTTAGAACAAAAATTTAAGCAACACTTCAACAACAGAGGAACAAAAAAACATTGTCAGAAAAGTATAGGAGACAAAAGGAATGGACAATCAAACAACAAACCATTGGAGACCATACTTCTTGAGGAGACAAGATTATCAAATGTCTAGATGATTATATCCTCAAACATCATCCACTACTAGGTACATTTATTTTTTCTATGGCTATTGTTACTATTGTAAAATTTTTGGGCATAAAGCCACAAATTGTAGAGCCCTTGTCAGAAGAATTAGTTTGGGAAATTCCAAGAGAAGTAAGGCTAATAATGGCTTCACATACATCAAAACAAACATGAATCTAGATAAAAATTCATATGCTCCTCTACTTGATATCACTGAGTGCTTCCATTGTCACAAATTTAGGCACGAGTCATATGAATGTACGCTTAAGCACAATGGATTATTATCTCAGAATAATTATAGACCAGATGGATGCATGCAATGGAGAAAGAAGAAGGAAGAAAAGAAAGCTGATAAGTGTAACCTAGTTTTATATGCTCAAGATCAAAACAGTAAATGGTATGTGGATAGTGGCTGCTCTAGACATATGAAAAGAGATAAAAACAAGTTTTTATCCTTGGATGAAAATAAAACTGGAAATGTTACATTTAGAAATGATGAAGTAGGAAGAATTAGAGGAAAGGGTACAATCAGTTTGAACAATGGAAGAGGAAAGGCTCATGTTAGACTCATTGTAGATGGTCTAAAACATAATTTGTTGAGTGCAAGTCAGATGTATGACAAAGGTTGTGATGTTCTCTTTAGAGCTCAAGCATGTGAAATCATGTCAACATCTACAGGGAAGATCCTGGCTAAGGGTGTCTGAACAGAGAATAACGTGTTAATCTAGGTTGTCAATAATGTTAATATAGGAGTGTTTGTGATGGAAAATTCTTTGATACATGATTGCCTATTGATGCCCATTGATCATAATGCTCATAGTGATGAAAGTTTGATATATGATGATATGATGAGATGGAGGAACCAAATGGATTTAATATATATATATATACAGACAGAACAGAAGCAGTATATCTATGAAGCAACAAGAGCAAGAAGCCAAAGATGAGATGCCATTGTGAAGCCAAAGAGCGGAAGAGTGAAGAGAAGTCACAGGAGCAACAACTATTGAAAGAGCGGAGGTTAGGAGTGTATGGATGTTTTGATCGTGGTTGAAGGCCGGAGTTAAATCCTAGCTGTCGATCTCATTTTCAAATGCTTACGTCATAGTCAACGGCGGGGGTCCAACCTCTTTTTAACCCGTGTTCTAGTTGAAGACCCGCAGGCCATAGATTTGATGACCTCGTATATCCAATGAATATCGGGTCATAAAGTGATCGAACGTTAATCTCAAAATGGACCCGAACTTTTATAAATCAAGGATTTATAATCCTTATCGGCTCCTAAAGGCGGTTAAGTGTCACACAAGTTCCCCAAATGATATCATTGTGAACCATTGGATCGAGCGCACCTTGATCAAATGGTGGAGGATCAACGATTGGGCTTGTTGATTGGGTGGATCAACAACCATTAGATTAATGATGAGATCAACAGTGGAAAATTAATCCGATAATACTTGGGACTAAGTGGACCCGAGAAGTTTATGGACATGGGTCTATTTTATTTGGGGTCCGGTCTTGTGCATTCAAGTGGGACCGGCATTCATTTGCAGGATTAAAGGAATAACTCCAATTTTTCATGAAGTTGTGATTGCGATTAAAGGTGATGAGGTGGCATGTGGGACCTCCCTGTGGGTATAAAAACTCTTATATGGTTTCGGTGAAAAATCAAGCCTATG
>APFE030076849.1:33706-52784 GCA_000404065.3 Pinus taeda
ACACACACACACACATATTAGGCATCTATCACAAAGAACAAGAAAAATTCACAACTTGTGAACTGGAAGAAACAGAGGAAGCCGAAGGTCTGGCAGACGCAGAAGGTGCAGTAGAAGCTGAAGGCTGAGCGAAGAAGGAAGATATAGATTGAAAAAACACAATGAAGAAGATTTTGAGAGCAGTGCAATACAATCAAAACATTTCTTGACAATATAGGGTCGGAGCCCTTGGGGTTGGTGCCTCAGAATTGGAAGGATTGGTGTCCTTGGAGTTGGTGCTCCTAAACACAAGGTTGGTGCCCTAGAGGTTGGATCCTATCAAAAGATCAAGTTGGTGCTTGGTAACAGATTGGAGCCTTATATATTTTGTATTCGATTTATTGCAAATATTTTATTAATAAAAACATTTCCTCCTATTATTCATTTTGTGTTCTAAATATAAATGATTTTACTGGTAAAAATAACAATTGAAAAGAAATACTGATTCACCCTCTCCTCAGTATTTCCAACAATTGGTGTCAGAGCCATCTTCTTCATATCAGCCTAACAACTAGAAGAAGGATTCTTAGTCACAATGAGAAATCAAGAAGTGTCAGGAAGACCTCTGTTCGATGGCACAAATTTTGGTTCTTGGAAAAAAAGAATGTCCTACTACTTAATGTCCCTTGGACTTGAAGTTTGGCATTCAGTTTGAAATGAGTAGACAACTCCTTCCACTCTTCCAACAGATCAAGACGAAAGGAAAGCTTACATTGCAAATGCAAAAGCCTTAAATTCCATCACTAGTGGAATCATTGATTCTGAATTTACAAATGTCATGAATTGTGACTCGGCCAAAGAAGTATGGGATAAGCTAGTTAGCTTATACGATGGGGACTCCAAAGTTAAGAAGGAAAAGCTTCAAACTCATAGAAGGCAATTTGAAAGTCTGAAACTGGATGATGAAAAAGATATTCATCATACTTTTTCCGAGTAGTTGAAGTGGTCAACTCTCTTAAAGGATTGGGAGAAAACATTGAAGAAAGCACTATTGTTCAAAAGGTCTTAAGATATCTCCCAGACAGATTTGACTCCAAAGTAAGTGCTATAGGAGAAATGAAGGACCTAGATACTCTCAAGATGGATGAACTTCATGGAATCCTCATTGCCTGTGAGATGAGAAAAGGAAGCCCAAGTTCCAAAGATGCAACATTCAAGGCCTTAAAACCAAAAAATGGGAAAGAATGGAATACCAGTAGTGATGACTTCGAAGTTGAATCTGAATTGGTGCAATTTGTACGAAGACTAAAGAAAGGATTTAAGCTAAAAGGTAAGTACCCTCTTAGTTGTTTCAAATGTGGAAGAATAGGTCATTATGCTGCAAAATTTCCTCTTAAGCATGATAGTTATGGTGAAGAAAATTATAAAAGGATGGTATACAAAAAGAAAGGGTTCAATAAGAAGAATTTCTTCTCTAAGCAAGATGAGTCTGATGAAGGTGGATTTGTAGTCATAAAAAATAAATCATCTAATCAGTGCCATACCCATAAAGGAGGTAATGATGAATCAGATGAAGAAAATGATCATGCTGCAAGCCAAGAAGTATTATTTATGGTATTCACAAATGATCATGATTTAGGTCTAGAAGGAAATGTAGATGAATTTCTAATGAGTGCCATTGAAGAAAATGAGAAATATGAAATACAATCATCTCTCTCAAGGTAGAAAACGAGGAAACAAAAAGAACGGAAGACCTCTTGAAAAATAAGCTAAAAGAAAAAGAAGAAATTTTTGAAGAACGTGAAGCCGATAGTATCTCTGAGGAAGGAATTGGAGAAAGTGAAAAAGGGTTGGGAAAGCTCTCAAATACTTGACATGATCCTAAATAATCAAAAACCTCAACATGAAAAATCTAGGATAGGTTTTAAAGAAGAATCATCAAGTACTAAGAATAATGCGAAAAGCTATGCCGACATACTTTCCAATGACCCAAAAGAAGAAACATTATTTCATCAAAGGCCCATCTCAAATCCAAAGAATGAAGAGAGAGTAACTCCAAGGAAGAATGTTGATTCAAATCATGGATATTACAATAGGTACAAAACTATCTTTTTCGGGCATTGTTTTTATTGTAAAAATTTTGGTCATCAAGCTAAACATTGCATGGCCTATAAGAATGAAACACCAAAATTGAAGGATCAAACAAACAAACCATATGCTTTCAAAGGGCAAGGAAAAATCAAGACCTACAACATTTTTGATCATGTTGTAGCTTCCATTGTTATTTTAGTCTTACTTTCAGTTTATCACAAAATGAAATAAAAATCAAAAGAAATGAAAAATCAAAGCATTATCGAAATGTCATGCATGTTCAAGAGGCGCGATCAAGCGATAGCTTGATGAGTACAATGAGGTGTGTTGCGGGGAAACAATAAGCACGAAGGTTAATTAAGGTTCAACCCCCACAGTTGACCTTGACATTAGCATGGTTGACCACAATGTGTGGCCTGAAATCACTATGGGGCTTCAACCTCAATGAAGCTCTCGTGCATTCTTTACCCCCGCAAAGTTTAAAAGAAATAACCTAAATAACTTATTTAATTTGATTGACGGGATCACTTTTTAACGTGAACCCACGAGAAGATTTGGGTCGTCTGATCAACAAGCCACAAATCCAACAATAATCGCATAAGTTAACTAGAATGGGTTCATTTCGGAGATCAGATGCGATGGTGTACCTGCGAGAAGATCTGGGCCGTCCAATCAGTAGGCCATAGATCTGAGGAAAATTGGGTGGGTAACTAATCAGACGTGATGGCATATCAAACACAGTTTAAATTTGTTGAAGTCCAGGCCAATCTCAGTCATCCATCCAAAGAGATGGGATCCGACGGATATCGGGTGAAAAAGTAATAAGGTTTTAGCGTTAAAGTCGGACCCAATAGATTATTAACTAGCGGTTTATATTTCCCATCGGGTCCGTATGGGAGTCAACGGAGCGTTGAAAAGGCAAACTCGATAAGGTTTAGTTCAAACAGGTTTAAAGTCTCGTGAGTTTCGAATGATCAGACCGTTTATTGAAGGAGTGATCAGACAGTTCACGTACAACTAAGGCGGACCCGACAAGTTATGAACTAGATTGTTAATCCTTTTCAGTTCCATGGTAAACTATGTTCTGCATAAATTAGCCAACTCCGCTATTTAAACAGAATAACCCAAGTTAGAGGTGGATGAATAAAACTACAAAGAAAGGTGATTGGTTGGATTTCCCTGTGTTTTGGCCAATCAAAACACTCCTGATACATATGTGGGCCCAGGTCCATGCACAGAGTTTTGTCAAATACAATTTATTATGATTAAAACAATTTAATCATTATTAAAGCATCTATAAAGAGACTTCATCAGCAACCAAGCAATAGATCCAAAAAGCTAACAATCATCATCATTTTGCTAAATACTGTTACCTCTTGTTATTTTATTTACGAGGTGTTTCTATCCTCTATGTAATATTCTGTAATAACCTTTACTTCAAAGTAGTTAGAGGATAGTTAGGTAGTTTGACAGTTTTGGTGATTACCAACTGTCTCATAGTGTATAGAAAGAGGAAAATTGACAAAGAAGGGTTTCGAACTTTGGAGAACCTGGATACTAGGCCACTGAATTCCTGATACAACCGTTGATCAATGAAAGAATCAAAAGTTTTCCATACATTTTTGGCTATGATTTTGTGTCTTCTCTGTTATGTGTCATATTATGTTTTCTTCCTTTAAGTATGGTAATGAAGCTGCAAGTCTTTATTTTCTTGTGTAAATAAAGATAAAACCCCTTAAAAGAGCGCTCCTATACTTGAAGTTCCCACCTCTGCAATTCTCCTAAGTTACAGATAGTAGTTTCTGTGTAAGACAACATATTATCTTTAACTTCTCCAAGTGTCATAGATAGTAGATTCTGTGTAAAACAACATATTGTCTATGACTTCTATACTTGAAGTTCCCACCTATGCAATTCTTCTAAGTTACAGATAGTAGTTTCTGTGTAAGACATCATATTATCTATAACTTCTCCAAGTGTCACAGATAGTAGATCCTGTGTGTAACAACATATTGTCTACGACTTATTCGAGCTTTCTTCATTCATCATTTATATTCAACAATCAAATGGAATTCTGATATTTTATTGTCACCTAAGTATTGAGGGTTAAAAACTAGATTTCCGAGGTCCTTCATTTGAGAACATAACATACCATTAAGTGGAAAATAAGTGACAATCATTATAATCATTAATGTCTTAAGCACAATTTCTATACAACCAAGAAATTGGTTTCTTAAGGTACAACATTAATTGGCACTGTTGTCGGAGAGAGAAGACAAGAACACTTTTCCCTGGGTTTTCAATATTTTCCTCTGGTTGTTCAGTGAGGAGGAAATATTTGGCTGTTTTTGAATAAAAGCAATAACTCTGGTTCCAAAAGGCGACTCCACAAGAACAAGAATGAAAACCTGCAAAACAATCGAATAAGAACATTTCTCCCTAGGTTTATTAAGTTTGACGCTGATTCTTGAGGGTGACAAGTTTTAGCAGTTGGTTGTACATTCACACCTGTGATCTTCACTTTGGATTTTTCTTTTCTGGGATTTAATGGCTATCCCTGCATTCTTAGCCAATAAATTTATCCCACTAGATTTTACTGGGATCAGTAGCTATCCTCATCATATGCCTACATTTCATGAGTAGAATGAGTATCTTCCAAGATTTAGTGGAAATGAATATGAAGATTCGGTTCAACACCTCCAAGAGTTTCATGAATGTATGGCACAACAAAGTATCATTCATGAAGATGTGAAGATGAAGTTGTTTATGTTTTCTTTGGACCAAGAAGCTAGGGTTTGGTACAGGTCTTTGCCTTGTTCAAGCATTTCATTTTTGGAAGATTTCCATTCAGTGTTCAATTCTTTTTGTATAACTTCTTATGCACACAAGTTTCTTTTTGAAGGTTGTTGTGATTATTATGATTCTAAAGAAACTTTAAAAGATCATGATAGTCTTGATGAAGAAACTAATGATCATGTTGATAATGTATCAAGCATTCAGAGAGGTTATAGCCATATTAATTATGAGCAAGTCTTTGAAAGCAAAGAAATATTATTTTCTCAAAATGATGTGGAAAAGTTTATAAAAAAATTTTCTTCAATAACTTCACAAGCAGAGAATTGGTTGACCCTGTTCCAAGCAAATCAAGAGAGAATTCAAATGGAGAAAAGTTCAAACATTCATCAAGAATTTCTGCCCACCAGTCGAGAAGAGGGAGAAATAATTAAGATGCAAATAAATCCCTAGAGATCTTATTTTGTTAAATTTGATGGTCCTCCTAAAAATGGTTCATATGAGAAACATGATGAAGGTCTTCAAGTTCAAAAGTTAGGTGTTGGACATAGAGAAGAAAACCAACAAGTGGGAAATGTTGGACAACAATATGTTGAGCCATTTATCATAGCAAGAGAGGCTATCTTATGTAAAAAGAAACTTGTAAAAAGAAAGCTGATAAAGAGATTGTTTATCATTACATTGAAGAACACAATGATGCCCATGGATCAAAGGTAAACAATCTATTTGAAGTTGGCCATATGTCATATAGTGATGTGAAAAAATTTCTTTTTCTTCCTGAGGTCATAATTACAAATTATTTTCAATCAAAGCTCAGAGATGAAAAGTGGAGACATAAAGGTGACATATATCATTTTCTTAAAGATGTTGCTGATTATTCTATTGAGCATATTATCCCAATAGAAGGTTTATTCTAGCAAGAACCTTCATACATAGAGACTTTTTTTTTCGGAGCTGATCAGGACCATATTTTTTCTTATACTTTTGAAGATCATGTCGTAGATTACATGGAGAAATCTATTAACAACCTACACATACCATTTTGTGGATATATCCCTAATTTTTGTTGTGAGCTACCCTTATGCATAGTTTATTTTCCGTCCAGGATGAATTGTATTTTCAAAATTCACTGGAAGAATGGTTCTAGTTCAGGTACTCAAATGCTAACCTGGTACCATTGGAAGATTGATTTCACCTGATTAAGATCAGTCATGCACATAGATAGGAACATGTACATAAATAAGCTTAGGTGTTGAGTATTTGGTTTCTAGTTGTAGTTCTTTGGTTTAATTTTAGCCGATAAATAAGGTTGACTGTCCTAGTTGGAAACCAGTTTGCAGAGGTTTCAGATTTCAAGAATGTCAGGTTTTAGTCTTGAAATTTTTAGGGCTTTCAGAATTTTGGACTCCATGCCCAACTAAGGCTACTGATCTACGATTTTCAGCACTTTTCTATCAAAGCACAAGCATCCTATCATTGTAAATACCAGAGTGAGTTTAGTGTACAAATGCCATAGAATTTGAATTGGTTAAGCAATATATGACTCCATGCTTGAGGTGAAGGCACTGATTTGTAGTTCTTAGTGCTTCTGTGGAAAAAGAACTATCCCCAGGTGGAGCCAGATGTTGTAGCTTCCATTGTTATTTTAGTCTTACTTTCAATTTTATCACAAAATGAAATAAAAATAAAAAGAAATGAAAAATCAAAGCATTGTCTAAAGGTCATGCAGGTTCAATAGGCGCGATCAAGCGATAGCTTGATGAGTACGATGAGGTGTACTGCAGGGAAACAGTAAGCATGAAGGTTAATTAAGGCTCAAACCCCGCAATTGACCATGACGTTAGAATGGTTGACCACAATGTGTGGCCTGAAATCACTGCGGGGTTCAACCTCAATGAAGCTCCCGTGCATTCTTTACCCCCGCAAAGTTTAAAAGAAATAACCTAAATAACTTATTTTTTTTGATTAACAGGATGACTTTTGAATGTGAACGCGTGAGATATCTGGGCTGTTTGATCAACAAGCCACAGATCCAACGGTAATCGCATAAGTTAACTAGAATGGGTTCATTTCGAAGATCGGATGCGATGGTGTACCTGCGAGAAGATCTGTGCCGTTTGATCAACAGGCCAAAAATACGATGACAATTGGGTGGGTAACTAATTAGACGCGATGGCATATCAAACACAGTTTAAATTTGCTGAATTCTGGGCCAATCTCAGCCGTTCATCCAAAGATATGGGATCCGACAGATATTAGGTGAAAAAGTAATCGGGTTTTAGCGTTAAAGTCAGACCTGATAGATTTCCCATTGGGTCCGTATGGGAGTCAACGGAGTGTTGGAAAGGCAGACTCGATAAGTTTTAGTTCAAACAAGTTTAAAGTCTCGTGAGTTCCGAAGGATCAGACCGTTTATTGAATGAGTGATTGGACGGTTCACATATAACTAAGGCAGACTCGACAGGTTATGATTGTTAATCCTTTTTAGTTCTGCGGTAAACTATGTTCCGCGTAAATTAGCCAATTCCGCTATTTAAGCAGAATAACCAACGTTAAAGGTGGATGACTAAAACTACAAAGAAAAGTGATTGGTCGGGGTTCCCTGTGTTTTGGCCAATCAAAACACTCCCAATACATATGTGGGCCTAGGTCCACGCACGGGGTTTTGTCAAATACAATTTATTATGATTAAAACAATTTAATCATTATTAAAGCATCTACAGAGAGACTTCATTAGCAGCCAAGCAATAGAGCTGAAAAGCTAACAATAATCATCATTTTGCTAAATTCTGTTACCTCTTGTTATTTTATTTACGAGGTGTTTTTTATCCTCTATGTAATATTTTGTAATAACCTTTACTTCAAAGCAGTTAGAGGATAGTTAGGTAGTTTGACATTTGTGGTGATTACCAACTGTCTCATAGTGTATAAATGAGGAAAATTAACAGAGAAGGGGTTCGAACTTTGGAGAACATGGATACTAGGCCACTGAATTCCCGATACAACTATTGATCAATGAAAGAATAAGAAGTTTTCCATACATTTTTGGGTATGATTGTGTGTCTTCTCTGTTATGTGTCATCTTATGTTTTCTTCCTTTAAGTATGGTAATGAAGCTGCAGGTCTTTATTTGATTGTGTAAATAAAGTTAAAATCCCTTAAAAGAGCGCTCCTATACTTGAAGTTCCCACCTCTGCAATTCTCCTAAGTTACATATAGTAGTTTCTGTGTAAGGCAACATATTATCTTTAACTTCTCCAAGTGTCACAGATAGTAGATTCTGTGTAAAACAACATATTGTCTATGACTCCTATACTTGAAGTTCCCACCTCTGCAATTATTCTAAATTACAGATAGTAGCTTCTGTGTAAGACAACATATTATAACTTTTCCAAGTGTCATAGATAGTAGATCCTGTGTGAAGCAACATATTGTCTATGACTTATTCAAGCTTTCTTCATTCATAATTTATATTCAAAAATCAAATGGCAATATGATATTTTCTTGTTACCTAAGTATTGAGGGTTAAAAACTAGATTTCCCAGGTCATTCCTTTGAGAACATAACATACCATTAAGTGACAAATAAGTGACAATCATTATAATCATTAATGTCTTAAGCACAATTTCTATACAGTTAGGAAATTGGTTTCTTAAGGTACAACAGATCCCTTGGCCAAATTTGATCCAATTTGCTCATTATGTAATGATTATGGACATAATGAACAAAATTTCCCCCTCAAAAGAAGAAAAGAAAAATATGAGAGTCCTAACACGAATAAATGTGGCCTAGCTCTATGTGCTCACAGTGATGAAAATCATTGGTTTGTGGATATTTGGTGCTCCAGACATATGACAGGGGACAAAAGGAAGTTTGTCTCATTGAACAAAAAGGAAGGAAATGTATCCTTTGGATTGGATCTGCCAAAATTGCTGGAAAAGGAACTGTTACCCTTATTAATGGAAAAGGAAAGGCTCAAAATGCTTTGGTAGTAAACAAGCTCACACACAATATCCTGAGTGTTAGCCAAATATGTGATCAAGGACATAATGTTGTCTTTAGCACTAAAGATTATAAAATAAGGAACTCTTCCTTAGGGGAAATTGTGGCGAAAGGAGTTAGAACATCATATAACGTTTACATTCTGAACAAAATTCAAGAAGATAAATGTTACTTAAGTAAAAAAAAATGAAAGTTGGTTGTGGCTCAAGCGACTTGGACGTACAAGTTTCGATAACATGATCAATATCAGCAAGATTAATGCAATACAAGAGATCCCAAAGTTATTCAAGCCAAATCAAGGAGTATGTGGTCCATGTCAACATGGAAAGCAAACTAGAATGAACCACAAGACCAAGGAGTTTTCTACATCAAAACCTTTGGAGATCATTCATGTTGATTTATGTGGACCAACTAGAACTCCGACACTACAAGGAGAAAGGTACTTTGCTTTATTTGTTGATGACTATACTAGAACGATGTGGGTATATTTCATAAAATATAAATAGGAAGCATTTGAGTGTTTTAAGAATATTAAAGCTCTTGTAGAAAATGAAAAGGATTCTAAGATTAAATGTCTTAGAATGGATAGAGGGGGAAAATTCACATCAAAACAATTTGATGAATTATGTAAAGTACATGAAATCAAAATAGAACTCTCTGCTGCTAGAACACCCAAGTAGAATTGGATAGTTGAAAGAAGAAACTAAACAGTTCAATAAATGGCAAGAACAATTTTAATAGCAGCTGACTTGCAGCCCAAATTCTGGAGAGAAGCAGTCGGGACAACTATTTATACCTTGAATCGAACTCAACTAAGACCAAATAATGAGAAGACTCCTTATGAATTATGGAAAGGAAGACCTGCTTTAGTAAAATACTTCAATATTTCTAGAAGCAAGTGATTCATAAAAATCAATGATGACTCACCATGAAAATTTGATTCTTGGGTTGATGAAGGAATATTCCTTGGATATTCTACAAGGAGCAAATCCTACAAGTGCTGCAATAATCGACTACGGAAAATAGTGGAAAGCATTGATGTGAAGATTGGTGAAGACCTTCCAGAAAAATAAATTGAAGATCATGAAGTTGACCCTCTCATTGAGAAGAACCTGAAAAACAGGAAAAAGATCAAGAAAAACACATGGAAAAAGAACCATCTCAAATCCATTCAAAGATGAAGTTTCTCCAAAAACATCACCGAGAAGAGAAGATTATTGGAAATATAGATGAAGGGATGCAAACCCAAAGAAGGATGACAAGTACACCAAAGAAAAATGATGTTTCTCTCCTATCTATGATAGAACCAAAAACATTTACTCAAGCAAGGATCCTCATTGGGTAAAATCCATGGAAGAAGACATTCTCAAATTGAGAAGAATGAGACATGGGAGTTGGTACCTCATCCAAAGGATAAAAATATAATTGGAACCAAGTGGGTGTTAAAAAACAAAATGAATGAAGATGGACAAATCATCAGAAATAAGGGAAGGCTTGTTTGTAAAGGTTATTCACAAATTGAAGGAATCAACTTTGAAGAAAACTTTGCACCAATAGCTCTTGTGGAAGCTATAAGGATGTTCTTGGCATTTTCTTACTCAAAAGGATTTAAAATCTATCAAATGGACGTAAAATTAACATTTCTGAATGGGGAACTCAAGGAAGAAGTCTACATGGAGCAACCAGAAGGGTTTAATGTAGTAGAAGGAAAAGACTTTGTTTGTAAGTTGAAAAAAGCATTATATGGGTTGAAACAAGCTCCTAGAGCTTGGTACACAAGATTGGATCACTATCTACAACAAAAAGGCTTCAAGAAGGGGGTGGCAGGAAGTAATCTCTATATAAATATGGATGAGGATAAGTTACTAGTCACTCTTGTTTATGTTGATGATCTGATTTTTGCTAGTAATAATGATGAGATGAGCCATGAGTTTGCCCAAAATATGTCAAAAGAGTTTGAAATGTTGATGATAGGAGAGTTATCTTACTTCCTTGGACTACAAATATCTCAAACCACAACAAGAATGTTCATATCTCAAGCAAAATATCTTAAATACATGCTTAAAAGATATGGAATGGAAGACTGTGCAACCATGAGCACACCTATGACCACAAATTGAAAATTAAGCAAAGATGATGACTCTCCTCTAGTAGATGCAACTCGTTACATGTCAATAATTGGAGCCCTCCTATACTTAACTACTACGAGACCTGACATTATGCAAGAAGTAAGAACGGTGGGAAGATTTCAATCAGCACCTAAACAATCCCATTTATTGGCTGTAAAAAGAATTCTCAGATACTTGAAACGAACTCTTGATTTTGGTATTTGGTACCCTAAGAGCTCAACTCTTAGTGTGATTGCATACACCAATGCTGATTGGGCTGGAAGTATCGATGATCAAAAAAGTACTAGTGGAAATGCATTCTTCTTGGGAGATTGTCTAGTATCTTGGCTTAGCAAAAACCAAACATCCATATCACTATCTATAGTTGAAGACGAGTATATAGCTGCTGCAGATTGTTTTACTCAAATATTATGGATGAAGGAAGCTTTGAAAGATGTCAACATAGGTACCAATCAACCAATCACCATCTATTGTGATAACACAAGTGATATCATTCTCAACAAAAATCCAGTGACGCACTAAACAACCAAACATATACCAATCAAGTATCATTTCCTTCGTGAACAAGTAGCTAAACAAAACATCAACTTGGAATATATCAATACTAAGGAGCAGATAACTGATATTTTCACAAAACCTCTTCCTTGAAAAGCATTTGAACATCTTCGCCAAAAGATGAGGGTTATTTCTCTATCATCACATTAAGTTGATTAATAAAGATGTTACATGACAGGGGGAACAGTTCGACAGGGGGAGTCCTTGTGAACTCCTTTGCCATTGATGTCAAAGGGGGATAGAAGAAGAATATTTCCATCAATGACAAAGGGGGAGATTGTTAATCTAGGTTGTCAATGATATCAATATAGCAGTGTTTGTGATGACAAATTCTTTGATACATGGTTGCCCATTGACACCCATTGATCATAATGCTCATAGTGATGAAAGTTTGATATACGATAATATGATGAGATGGAGGACCCAAGTGGATTGAATATATATATACAGACATAATAGAAGTAGTATATCCATGAGGCAACAAGAGCAAGAAGCCAAAGAGGAGAAGCCATCGTGAAGCCAAAGAGCAGAAGAGTGAAGAGAAGTCACAGGAGCAACAACTATCAGAAGAGCAGAGGTTAGCAGTGTATGGAGGTTTTGATCGTGGCTAAAGGCCTGCGCTAAATCCTAGCCATCGATCTCAGCCCACACTAAATCCTAGCCATTGATATCATTTTCAAACGCTTACGTCATAGTCAATGGCGGGGGGTAATTCTGTTTTTAACCCGTGTGCTAGTTGAAGACCCATAGGCTGTAGATTTGATGCCCTCGTATATCCAATGGATATCGGGTCATAAAGTGATTGGACGTTAATCTCAAAATGGACCCGAAATTTTATAGATCAAGGATTTATAATCCTTATCGGCTCCATAAAGGCGGTTAAGCGTCGCACAAGTTCCTCGACCGATATCATTGTGAACCATTGGATCTAGCGCGCCTTGATCAAACGGTGGTGGATCGACGATTGGGTTTGTTGATCGGGTGGATCAACAACCATTGGATTAATGATGAGATCAATGGTGGAGAATTAATCTGATAAGACTTGGGACTGAGTGGACCCGAGAAGTTTATGGACATGGGTTTATTTTATTTGGGGTCTAGTCTTGTGCATTCACGTGGTACCAGCGTTCGTTTGTGGGATTAAAGGAATAACTCCGATTTTTCATGAAGTTGTGGTTGCGATTAAAGGTGATGACGTGGCATGTGGGACCTCCCTGTGGGTACAGCAACTCTTATATGGTTTCCGTGAAAAGTCAAGTCTATGGATAAAAGACTCTCTGATATATATTTTTAATAAATGAGTCAACCCCTTCACCTTTGAATGAGTCGTTTCGATTCTTTGGAAAAACTCACACACACACACACACACATATATACACACAAGTTGAAATGATTGATAGTAACTATGAGGCATATCAGGTATCTATCATAGAGAACAATAAAATTTCACAACTTGTGAACTAGAAGAAATAGAGGAAGCTAAAGGTCTAGCAGACGCAGAAGGTACAGTAGAAGCTGAAGGCTGAGAGAAGAAGGAAGCTGTAGATTGACAGAACACAATGAAGAAGATTTTGAGAGCAGTGCAATACAATTAAAACATTTCTTGACAAGATAGGGTTGGAGCCCTTGGGGTTGGTACTTCAAAATTGGAAGGATTGGTGTCCTTGGAGTTGGTGCTCCTAAACACAAGGTTGGTGCCTTGAGAAGATAGGGTTGGTGCCCTAGAGGTTGGAGTCTCTCAAAAGATCAAGTTGGTGCTTGGCAACAGATTGGAGCCTTATATATATTGTACCTGATTTATTGTAAAGATTATATTAATAAAAGCATTTATTCCTATTGTTCATTTTGTGTTCTCAATATAAATGATTTAACTGGTAAAAATAAAAATTGAAAAGAAATACTGATTCACCCCCCCCTTAGTATTTCAAACATAACGTATATATCATGAAGGAAGAGAGTGATGAATGCTACATATGTAAACAAGACGAATCCTAGCTATGACATAGGAGATTAGGGCATCTCAATTTTGATCACATCATCTGATTTAGTAAGAAAGGAGTAGTTAGAGATCTACTAACAATAAAGAAGCCTCAAAACATTATCCGCAATTGATGTCAAATGGATAAACAAACAAAAACTTCATTCAAAGTCAAAGATAAACTATCAAGTAGTATGCCTCAACAACTAGTCCACATGGATTTATGCGGGCCTTTAAAAACCGAAGCACCAGGAGGAGAAAAATACTTCATGCTGATAATTGATGACTATTTGAGATTTACATGGGTGGAATTTCTCAGAAATATGTCAGAAGCATTTGAGAAGTTCAAAATATTTAAGGCATTGGTAGAAAACCAAACGGGGTGCAAGATGAAGTGCATAAGGTCAGACATAGGAGGTGAATTTACATTAGATGAGTTTGCAGACTTGTGTAATTAACTTGGCATAAAACGACAATATACTATTGCTGACACACCTCAATAGAATGGAGTTGCAGAAAAAATAGAACTGTTCAGCAAATGGCCAGAGCCATGATGCAAGAAAGAAACATTCCTCAAACCTATTGGGCAGAAACGGTGCATACAACATTACATATTCTCAACAAGGCCCATATCAAACCAAACTGTGATAAGACAGCTTATGAGTTGTGGCACGGGAAACCAATATCAATCAAGCATTTTAAGGTATTTGGGAGTAAATGCTATATCAAAATAATGATGAAAAGCTAGGAAAGTTTGATGCTCGATCAGATGAACGAATATTTTTGGGATATTCATAAAACATTTAAGGGATATAGGTGCTATAACAAGAGGTTACATAAGATTGTGGAATGCATAAATGTAACATTTGATGAAGAACTATCTGATAAGAACAAAACCAGTGGTTTCATTAACCCTCCAGAGAATCATCGCCATGACAATAAAGAGAATGAAGTACAAGATAAAGCATTTGAAGATACACAGACTCATTCAAAAGGAACCTCAAGACACTGAAAAGAATCATCCAGAAAATAAAATTATTGGAGATAAAAGTGAAGGAGTTCAAACAAGGAGGCAACTAGCAAAAATACTTGAACAAGTTCATGTAGCTATGTTGTCAGAGATAGAACCAAAGAACTTTTATGAGGTGAGTAAAGACCAAAGTTGGATAGAGGCTATGTATGAGGAGCTATATCCAATCAAAGAGAATGAGACTTGGGAACTAACGCCAAGACCAATCAGAAAAAATATCATTGGGACAAAATGGGTATTCAAGAACAAAATGAATGAACAAGGCCAGATTATGAGAAAAAATCCAGACTAGTATGCAAGGGGTACTCACAAGTAGAAGGCCTTGATTATGAAGAAACCTTTGCACCAATTGCAAGATTGGAGGCAATCAGGATAATTTTGGGTTTTGCCTGTTACAAGGATTTCAAGTATACCAAATGGACGTGAACTCTGCTTTTCTAAATGAAGAACTTGAGGAAGAGGTCTATATGGAGTAATGAGAAGGATTTTTGTTATCAGATAAACCTAACTATGTCTGGAGGTTAAAGAAGGCACTGTATGGTCTTGAACAAGCACCATGAGCATGGTACTCTAGACTGGACAAGTACCTTCAAAAACAAGGTTTCAAGAGAGGAGGAGCTAATAGTAATATGTACATAAAATCTGATGGAGATGAATTACTAATTGTGGTTGTTTATGTGGGTGATATCATGTTTGACAACAATAAAGATCATCTAGTAAAGGGGTTTGCTGAAGGGATGAAGTTTCAGTTTGAGATGTCAATGATTGGAGAACTTACCTTATACTTAGGGCTTCAAATCCTACATAAGGTTGGAGGCATGTTAATTTCTCAAGAGACATACCTAAAAGATATGCTAAAAAGGTTCCAAATGGAAGACTATAAACCTATCTCAACCCCCATGACTATTGGGTGTAAACTATGTGCAAAAGATGAATTCCATGAGGTAGACCAAAAGCTATACAAATCTATCATAGGGAGTCTGGTATACCTAACAACTTCTAGACTAGATATAATGTTAGCAGTCAGATTAGTGGCAAGATACCAATCAACACCTAAACAAAGTCATGTATTAGCAACAAAGAGGATATTCGGATATTTGAAAGGGATTGTTGTATCTCTGAGATAATGATGGTCAATTATTATGCCAAAGCATCTAAGATAATTGTTTTGGGGGTTTTTTTTTTAATTTGGGAGACCAATAGATGAAACGGATATAAAACTGATGTGCCTAACCTCTTGAAGAATATCAATATCTCAGGTAGAGGGCTACTATAAATATTTACATAGTGAAATAACTTTTATGGTGATGAGCAGAAACATAAAAGTAATATGATTGCCACAGTTTTCAAATTGAAAGCTAAATAATCATAAGTATGAAAACCTTTAAACTATGTTTAAAGGTTTGAGAAAATACACATGAGCTTACAAAAGATGCTAATAATTTATTGATTTTGAGGGAATTAAATAAACAAATAGTCCATTAATTCATTCTCTTTATAGATTATCACTTAAGAAGCTTATAGGAATAGAATGAAATACAAGTATTCCTACCTAGTTATCTCTGCAAGACACAAGTATATGAAGAAAAAAATAATGAATGACACTGGAAACACTTATAGGAAACACAAACTGTGTAAAATAGAATTCATAATCCTTTGCTTCGTATTGATGATCCAGAAAGATTAATTACATAAGATATCTAGAAATGCTTCTTCAAGGGTGCAACCATTAATAACTCGTGAAGAGAGTTATTTATACAATAATAGGATGAAAAATATCCTGAACTACTTTTACAAAAATAGATTATTTACACAATCAAAAATAAAACTGTCTAATGATATGGCACTATTTTGGTGCTGCGTTGTTTGATGACTATTACTGAAAAAGTTGAAAAGTGGTTGAAGCTAGCTAACTGTTCCCTAAAAAACTGAATGTTGTTTAATTATTTTTAATCAAGTAAATCTATTAATTCTTTCCAACGTTTCTTATCCAGGATAGATATATTTGTTACCCTCTTGCAGATTTCATCCTCTCAGTGTATTTAGTAGAAGTGGGTTTTACCAAAAATATATGCTTGATTTCATCCAGGATGAAGAAAGAATCCCTGAGTGGTTTTACTATGAGAGCTGGTGTTGTTGATCCTTTGATATTGGCGACTGAAGCTGCATGGGTGCCCACCTTTGTTAACTTCTTGACATAATCCTCAATTGAAATTAATTTATCATTAATAACCATCATAGAAGGTAAACCCTTGCTGACCAAAGGTTTGATTTTGTTGAAAAATCTATGAACTATGTTGTTAACATTGCTGCACTTTTCTTGTAGCTGAAGGGTGAGATTTTTCTTAGTGATAATCTTCTTTACCTCTAATATCATTGTAGTTTTCTCGCTTATTCTTAATTCCTCAATCCCATAGTCATCCTTGGAATTTAGAAACTTGATTATATCAGAGGCAGTCTTTGGCATATCCTCCAGCTGCTTAGTTATGGTTTCCACTGTTTCTTGAGCTTTTTCCAAGAGATCTTTCTGATTGAATATTATCTTAATGGAGGGCAAAATCTCCTTGATTGCTTCTATGATTTCTTCCCACATAATTTCTTTTGCTAAACCCAACTTGTTTCCTATGAAGGAATCTGTGAGTTCTCTATGCAACATTTCCACTTGGCCTTTGAGTATGTTTGTTTCAGTTGTATGTGAATTGTCTAATATAGACTTCATAAGCCGTAATTCTATGAGTTCATCCTTTAGTTTATTGATTTCTCCTGTCTGGATAGATAGGTTCTGAACAACTTTAGTAAGTTGTTCAACTTCTTCTGCTATACCTGTTGCTGATGCAGTGGCTGAAGTAGAAACTCTAGTGATGGGCACTGCTGCAAGAGAGACTACATCCACTGAAGTTTGAATGTTCTTGATAGCTTCCTCCTTTTCCTTAACCAATTTCTCCATCTGCTCCTTCATTTGTTTTATTTGCAAATTCTGTTCTATGATGAGCTTCATCATATCTGACTTTTGAGTCTCTGTCTCCTCAATTTCATTTGCCATTGGATCCTCAGATGCTGGTAGTGTCAGTTGTTTCTTTAATGATGCAACCTCAACATTATTTTTCTTAATGAGCTCCTCTGCAGGATTTATGTTAGAGGGATCATATCCCATCCTTAGCACTAGGTTTTCCAAGGATTGAATCTTGATATCCTTTACTAATGAGGAGACCTTCTCCAACTTTAGTTGTGACTGAATGTTGGCCAATGTAACCTGTATTTTTGACAAACTCATAGTAGTGTTTGTCAAGGTTGAAGCAATTATTTGTCCAGTTTGTTTGTGCATCTCAATTTGACCAATTGGATGCACATACTTGACAGAAAACTCAAAGGAAGTGTGTTTCTAGTATTGTGCTACAGTCCTAGGCCGAGGAACTTGGGCCTGCAAGAAAGCCATTTGCATCTTCCCCTTCTCAGAGTCGAAGACTGAAAGAAGCCTGGCTTGAGAGCTAGAAGAATGCTTCCAGAACTGAATGTAACTATTCAACTTCAATTCTTCATTCTTTCTTTTGATTTCACTAAAGACATGGAAGATGTCTTCCTCTTTATTCTCTGGAATGCCTCCAACAATTTGGACTATCTGTTGTTCATGAGGAGTGGTAGATTGAGTTGGAGATTGTATAGACTGTCCACTAGACTGTGAATGAATATTCATAGAGACCCTTTGTTTCTTTTTCCTGTGAAAAACCTTGAGGCCTTGGCTTGTTGCCTCTATTGCAAGCGAAGATTGTTCTTCCCTCCCTCTCTTGGCTGTCTTTTCCTATGCAATTTGAGTTTGCATATTTGATGTGGAGTTTGCATATTTGATGTAGAGACTGCCTAATCCTCAGCCTCTTGGAGGGTATTCTCTGTCCATTCCAACTAACTCTTGAAATGTTCTATCTCAATCCTAGCTGTATGATGATATGGTGTGAACTTATTTTCCACCCTGAGTTTGGAGATGACTCCCAATGGGCCATATGACCAAGAGAAACTGAGAGAAAATTTCATTTCTTTTAGCAACTTATCAACTTCCTCCCTTGCTGCCCTGGTATTACAAATGAAGAGACCAACTTGAGCTTTAATCTTAAATTGTGATTTCTTTTTGGCAGCTACAAAATGTAATTCATATGTATTCAATCTTTTCCTCAAGTACTCTAGTGCAAAGATTCTAATAGGGAGGTACTTAGGCAGTTTGTAGGGTGGAATCTCACAACCAAAAACCCTGATTTCTGTGTAGTTTTGGTAGCAATACCAATCTCCTATTGGGGCTTGATCTATGAATTGAAGTTCTTTGACAATCTCCTCACTGATCCTTAGTAATGGAGTGCTGCTCATAAGGCTGAGGGTTGGATGATTAAATAGTTATGTTATCTCAAAATCAGGCCCTGGAAGGTTGCAAACCAGGAAGACTTCAAGTAACTGTTTCAAACCAATCTTTTGACTAAGGCTTAGCCTCCTTAGCCTAAGAGGGCTCTCTCAAAGGGTTATTGATTTTGACTA